>JAPFFP010000008.1:8233162-8260911 GCA_026153255.1 Solanum medicagineum | reverse complement strand
CAACGGAAAAAGGCCCCAAACTCTCTCTATGCCCTAATTCCCAAATCGACCACAAACCTCAGAGAAATCGTTCAATTCTCTACGAATGTAACATCACATGACTCAATTTCAGTTACAGCGCCACTATTATATTTACCTTTGAACGCATAACTCTTAGATTATTCAGAGTATTTTATAAAGATATATTTTCTTCCCCTTGAACCTAATTTTTCATATTGGGAAGAAGGATTATGAATTAAAGCAGCACAACCCCAAGGCTTTAAAATGCTTGAATCATGCTTACGTTTAGTCCATAATTCATATGACGTAGTCGTAACTGATTTTGAAGGGACATGATTAAGTACAAATGCATCAATAAGCAAAGCATCACCCAATAGGTGATTGAAAATTTTGCTTATGTCATCATCGACCTAACCATTTCGAACAAGGTTCTATTTCATCATTTTGCAACACCATTTTGTTGTGGAGTATAAGGAGTAATTAATTATCTTTGAATTTATTTTTCATCACATAGTCATTTGAACTGATCAGACAAATACTCCCTTCCTCGATCGATTCTTAGAGCTTTTATTTTTCTATCCAATTGATTATCAATAAATTTTATTAACTTAATGAAGAAACTCAAAACTTCAGATTTGTGATAAATCAAGTATACATAACCAAATCGAGTAAAATCATCAATGAAAGTGATGAAATAAATAACACCATGTCTTTCCCTTACATTCATTGGACCATAAATGTTGTAATGGATTAATTGCAATGGCGTATCAACTCTTATGTCTTTCCCAAATGGTTTTCTAGCAGTTATTCCGGCTAGACAAGATTCAAAAGTAGATAATTCTACTTAATCTATTATGCCAAGCGAACCTTTTATGGCTAAGCGATTTATTCTCTACTGATCAATATGGCTGAGCCTCACATGCCATGTATATACATCGTTCTCATAACTAGAAGATATAAATAAGGAAAACTAATATTATCATTATTGGGACTTTGACAAACATCCAGTACATCATAAAAATAACCAGTTGCATATTTTGTCTTACCCAAATACATATCCAAGTCATGTTCATGAAAGAAAAAAAATTAAAATTCATCTTAATTAACATTCTGACAGAGACTAGATTACAATAAATTGATGGGGAAAATAATACATCATGTAAGAGCAAAGTTCGACCACCTCGCATTTCAAGTTTGCAGGTACCAATCCCTTTGACCTCTTCCTTGGAGTTGTTTCCTAAATATACCCATTTAGACCTCATGGAATTCGTCGATAATCTACAAAAGAATCTCTTTCTGTCACTATATGTTCAGTGGCTCCCTAATCTACAATCCATAAGAAAGTAATTTAGTTAAAAAGTAGAATAAGAAACATTTACATCACTATGTAAATTGTTCAGAGGGTTATATACCTTTTCAGACTCAGGACAATCACAAGCAAAGTGTCCCTTATTCTTAGAGTTATACCAGTTAAGCTTAGCCATAGAAACATTTTCTCTAGAACAGAGACATTTTTCTTTCCTTGTTGACTAATCTTAGGTTTCTTTGAGACCTTTATATGTTGGAGGATATAACTATTTTCTGGAAGTGTCATAGACACATTTAGAGCTTTACGAACTTCTTGCTCTTCCAGGACATACTTGGTTTTACAATTATCACTTTAAGCTTATCACTTTTGTTAAGCTTGGCAATAATATTCTTTGCAACAGTTGACATACTGATTTAAATAAGCACAAAATAAAATGAGACAACTATGCATATTATTTTAGCTTAAATTTATATACATAATAATTCTTAAAATAATTACTATGTCAGTATTCATTCTATACATTGGTTCATATTCGAAAGTTCACCAAGTTCCTAATCATCATCTGAATTTTATGATGTCATAAATTTAAGACAATCAATCATCTAAGGACCACTTATCTCAAATCACATAAATTCAAGATTAAATATGCATAAATTATATAACAAATATAGAAACACTCACATGATAATACTTTAACATAATAATTAGATTACAAAATCGTATAAGTCATGTCACATACAAACAACCACTATACAAACTAAATACATATTATCATTGTAGTATCTCTTTGTGAACAAAAATAGATAAAATAAAATCTATACTCAAATTCATGGCAATTTATATCTCATAGGCAGCCAATGAGGATGACATATAATTTTCTTAACTTCCAAGTCAACATATTTATCCGTAAAATGTTGGACCAATGACTTGTAAGATCTGGATCTTTTGAGATGCAACTTAGCTCAAGATTTATCAAGTAATTTCTTTTGGAAAACCTTTGACAGTGCAGAACCGTAAAGCCATATATTTCTACTCTGTGGTCAAGAAACCGCTAGCTAATACAGCTTCTTGAATTAACTTGTTAATTATCGTTATGTGTTTCACAAATTTTGTAAGATCATCATCTTGAACACCAAATTCTAGTGAAAAATTAACCAAATTGTCAATCAAAGTTTTCACCTTATCCTTATGTTGCTTTGTAAAAGCTCGTCTGAGTGTCCTTATTAATACCATGATTTTCTATACACATACATAAAATAATTAGGACTGACTAGGCGGCCTTATCAATACCATGATTTTCTATAATACATACAGAAATATATTAGGACTGATCACATTTGAAATAATTATACAATAATTTTTATAAAAGAGTCTTACTGAGATTTAACCAAAACAATTAATTATGATCTTGAAACTAAATACCAACACATCTAAGTATCACACACAAACTTGATGCACTACAAAATATCAAGCAAAAGTAATCACCATTACGAACATTTGAAGTCATCTAGAATTTCCTAGTAAACTATAGAAGTAAAAAATGATCAATGCCTCATTTAATGAGTGACTTACTTTACAACAACGATACCTCATCTATTTCCGAACAAATAAAGCACATTATTTTAACTCTTGTTGATATATAATCAACGAGTATCTAAATAATCACTGACTGTCCTATACATCCCTGAACCACATAGCAAATAATACTCTGCACAAGTATTATCAAGCAGTCATTTATTGAAGAAACTTAGGTCTTACTGTCATTGTAAGGAAGATCTATGAAGTACAAAACTCGGTCAACATGCCATAAAAAATTATTTTATCATTCTAAAATTATAGTCTTTTGATTTTGATTAAACTCTTAATGGTTGTAGTATTAATTCACGAGTACACAACCAAAATGTGAATGGAATATCTTTTGGCAATTTGAGTTTAGGGAAGCAGATTCTGTTTTATTTTTCTTTAAAGTCAAACAAAACGTTTGCACTTCCCATTCTAGAAAAAACAACTGAAAAAGAAATATTCAATTCAAAATTTGCTTTCCAAAAAAAACTAGTAATAACAGACCGGAACATGGTAATGTTATCCAAAAACTTCAAAATTAATTAATTCTGGCTCTAATTGTGACACCCCGTAACATTACCAAAATGCCCCTAAAATGCATCGTGCGCACAATGCGTCTTCCAAAGCTCTGATGGAAAATTCGAACCAAATTTGTGATCAGCGCGAAAAATCGAGTCAGATAATGGTCTCGACCCGATTTAAAACAAATCGGGTCGAATTACGAAAATACACAGAATGTGCAAAAACAGTAGCAAATCCACATCCCCTCCGTGACGCGTCAGGGGCGCGGAATTGCACTTGTGTTTTTTCCGTTGATTTCAACGGTAAATGGATTTTCGAAAAAAATTACAAAAAACACCGGTGCACCCCTCCGCGACGTGCACCTGTGTCCCAGAAAATTTTCTTTTTTCTTTTATTTCAGGGTGGGCAATTTTCTCCTCCAATATATTTTAATACCCCAAAACGTAGTTTACAAAGTATTTCATACAATAAGGGTTTCAAACACATAATTTTCTAAGTCTTTTACGCAAGTTCTGTGAGAGGAGAAGATCAAGAGAGGTGAGGGTTTCTTTTGAAGTCCCAATTCTTTGGAGAAAACTTGAAAATTCTCTACTCCAAGTATGTAAAGGCTACCCAAAAGCATAAAATTATCCTTCCATGTGCCCCAGTGTAAAGTTAGGTTGTAAATTAATACTTTAGAATCTTGAATAGTGATTTCTTGAGAATTTCTTGAATATTATCTGTGTTTCTTGAATGTTATCTTTAAATTTTATTTCATATCTTAAATTGATGATCATCATGTTTGAAGTTTATGGTATACATACATTATTATGAGATTATGATTTGACCCTTATAAATTATCTCTGTAAAGACGTGAATAATGAACTTAGGGGGATGTCTAGAGCCTTGATTATCTGAATGTGATGTTTGACTGAGTTTGAGTCCTGAGGTAAGTGTATTGATGACTGTGATGGATGAAATTATTGTTGATAGAGTTAAATGAATAATTATTCTTACCTTGAAAGGATGGTCTTGTCGTTTGAGTTGATAGATGATGAGATGAGGTGGGTGTTCTTGCCCGTAGGGGTTGGATGATGGAAGTTCTTGATGGATGGATAGACTTATGACCATATTGAGTCCTGGGAGGAGTATTAGTACCAAAATGGGTGAGAGTGAGTCCCACGCGTACTCATTAACTACGTGACCAGTGTAGGAGAGGATTGGATCGTGAAAGCAGATGTTTCCTTTGTCCTGCAGAGGACTTGACAGACTTTCTTGGGATCCCTGATAGACTCATCCTTTACCCCGGCAAGGTATTGGACAGATGTCGCAACGACATCTCTTTGTTGTATCATTACCAGCTCATAAGTAGTGGTTTTCGATTATAGAAACTCCCAAATAGGTTTTCATGACGTTTGAACTCCAATGTGATGTGATTGTTTGACGTTTTATGGATAGTAAGGTGATAAAGTCCTATCCTTTACTCTGAGGCGAGGATGAGTGGTTGGTGAGTGATTGTTATATTGCTCCATTTACTTTAGCCCATTTTACATACGGTACATTCCACGTACTAAAGTCCCTTTGGCGTTGCATCATTTTATGATGCAAATTCTATAGACAGAGGACTTCGGCACCCCAATCGTTGAGGTTCAGAGCTTTTTGAATTCCAGATAGTGGTGAGTCCTCCCCTGCATTTGGAGGATGTTTTCTTTTTCTTGCTTGATAGCCTTTTTCTTAGTTATTGGTAGCCATGGCCTGTCATGGTACCGTCTCAGACAGTAGTATAGAGGCTTCATAGATATAGATGTTGATGGTTGATGTCAAGGGTTCTTTCCCCTCTTCTTTCTTTACATTAAGACTTCCGTTTGATGTCTTATTTCATCTATGATACATTGAGTTGATAACTTGAGCCCATAGATACAATTTGTATTATTATTATTATACTATTTTCTTCTGCTATTGAATTGATTGAACGAATGCAATATGACTAGGTGGTTCGCTTGGGGGCTAGAAATAGTCCCTGAGTGCCAGTCACGTCTAGGGTACCCTCTCGGAGCATGACAAAATTGGTATCAGAGCCCAGAGTTCGAGTGTCCTAGGGAGTTTATGAAGTCATGTCTAGTAGAGTCTTATTTATGGGTGTGTTGTGCACCATACTTCATAAGTAGGAGGCTATAGGACATTAGGAAGTGTGACCCTTCTTCAATGATCTAAGTTTGTGCTATAACGTTAACTTGTGAAATCCTGTTTTAACTCGTGCATTTTACGCTTACAGAAAATGCTGCCCAAGAGAATAGTCGCTCAAAAAGATGCCCCAGCCCTCATTGCTGAGAACACCTAATGGAGGCTCTGATTCAGACTGAGACTAGGAGACGGGGACGCCCTGCTAGGGCTGCTGAGGTCCCTCATGTGCCCCCTGCTAAGCCCCAGCCAGCTCCCACTATTGAGGCGGAATTTTGGGGAGCCATCACCATGCTGACTCAGTTGGTGGCCTCCCAGGGGAATAGCCAAGGTTCCTAGACTCCTAGGTCTGGCTCACAGGAGCCCTCAGCTGCAACCTGACTCAGGGACTTTTTGAGGATGAACCCGCCAGTGTATACGGGGTTGAAAGTGGAGGAGGACCCATATAATTTTATAGATAAGATGTACAAGGTTCTGAGGGTTATGCATACGAATGAGATTGAGGGAGTAGAGCTTGCGTCCTACCCGCCGAAGGACGTGGCAAATGTGTGGTACACCTAGTGGGAGGGGAGTAAAGGTGAGGATGCGGAGCCTGCAGCATAGGAGGGGTTTGAAGCTGCCTTCTTTGATCACTTCTTTCCTCAAGAATTGAGGGAAGCGAAGGCGAATGAGTTCACGAATCTGAAACAGGGAGGAATGACTGTGAATAAGTATAGCCATAAGTTCATCAAACTATCCAAGTATGATACAGAGATGGTGAAAGATATGAGGACGAGGATGAGGAGATTTGTGTCTGGCCTGGCCAGATATGTGCAGAAAGAATGTAAGGCTGCTTTGCTGATTCCTGGTATGGCATCTCCAAACTTATTATATATGCCCAGCAGACAAAGGAGGATAAGAGGAGGGATAGAGAAGTGCATTTGAGCAGAAAGGTGAAGTCAGCGGGACATGAGCCTAGCTCGCAGAGACAGAATAGGGGTGACAAGTCTTATTTCCAGAAGAGATCATCACATCCTAACCATCTGCATCAAGTGCGCCCATATAACCAAAACGATATGATTAGAAATCTCAGGTTTATCAGAATTTCAGGACCCCGGCTACTCAGTCTCAGGCCAGTGTGACCCAAGGTACGAGGGGAAAGCCACCTTGCAGCAAGTGTGGTAAGTTGCATCTGGGTGAGTGTCGTGTTGGCAAGGATGTATGCTATGCATGTGGTCAGACTGGTCACTTCAGTTTTGAGTGTCCAAAGAGGAGTCGAGATGAGGGGGCAGCAGGAATCAGTCTTTGACAACATCCCCATCAGGTAACCAGCAGAGAGGTGCTACCACAGGTACAGGAGGCGAGACGAACCGCCTTTATGCTATGGGTAACAGACAGGAACAGGAGGCCGCACCAGATGTTGTCACAGGAATGCTCCGAGTCTTTATTTATGATTGCTATGCATTACTTGATCCGGGCGCCACTTTATCTTTTGTGACCCCTTATGTGGCTAGTAAGTTCGGGATTGTTCCAGAGTGTTTGCTTGAACCCTTTACTGTTTCTACTCTTACCGGTGAGTCTATCCTAGCTGTGAGAGTTTACAGGGAATGTGTTGTGTCTATTTATCATAGAGACACTTTAGCTGATTTGGCAGAGTTGGAGAAGGTTGATTTTGATATAATAATGGGCATGGATTGGCTTCACGCTTGTTATGCTTCTGTTGACTGTAGAATCCGAATTGTTAAGTTCCAATTTCATAATGAGCCTGTCTTAGAGTGGAATGGGAGTTCTGTTTCCTCTAAGGGTAAATTCATCTCTTATCTCAGAGCTAGAAAGTTGATATCCAAGGGTTGGATTTACCACCTCATGCGAGTAAAGTCTGATTATGTTGAGTCTCCTACTCTTGAGTCAGTCTCGATTGTGAATGAGTTTCCTGAGGTATTACCTGATGATCTTCCTGGAGTCCCTCCTGATAGGGAGATTGACTTTGGGATTGATGTTCTTCCCGAGACCAGACCTATCTTAATTCCACCCTATAGAATGCCCCCCGTAGAGTTGAAGGACTTGAAAGAGCAATTGAAAGACTTGTTAGAGAAAGGATTCATAAGGCCTAGCGTCTCACCTTAGGGTGCTCCTATTCTATTCGTGTTTAAGAAAGATAGGTCTTTAAGGATGTGTATAGACTACTGGCAGTTCAATAAGGTTAAAGAATAAGTATCCTCTTCCCAGAATAGATGATCTCTTTGACCAGCTTCAGGGTGCTACTTGTTTCTCCAAGATAGACCTCAGATCAGTTACCATCAGTTGAAGGTGAGGGAAGGCGATATTCCTAAGACAGCCTTTAGGACACGGTATGGCTATTTTGAGTTCTTGGTCATGTCCTTCGGGTTGACAAATGCACCTACAGCTTTCATGGATCTAATGAACAGGGTATTCAAGTCGTATCTTGATATATTCATGATTGTGTTTATTGATGACATTCTGGTATATTCGAGGAATGAAGAGGATCATGCTAATCACCTTAGAGTGCTTTTGCAAACACTCAAAGATCATGAGTTGTATGCAAAATTCTCCAAGTGTGAGTTTTTCATCAAGACAGTGGCTTTCTTAGGCCATATTGTTTTGGGAGATGGTATTTGGGTGGATATGCAGAAGATTGAGGCGATTAAGAACTGGCCAAGACCCACTTATCCAACAAAAATAAGAAGTTTCTTGGGTTTAGTCGGGTACTATCGCAGATTTGTTGAGGGTTTCTCTTCCCTGTCAGCCCCTTTGACAAAGCTGACTCAGAAGAAGGCCAAGTTTCAGTGGTCTAAGGCATGTGAAAAGAGTTTTTAGGAGTTAAAGACTAGATTGGCTACAACACCAGTGTTGACCTTGCCAGACGGGACAGGTGACTTCGTGATATATTATGATATATCCTGAGTGAGATTGGGCTGTGTACTCATGCATAGGGGGAAGGTGATAACTTACATTTCCAGACAACTGTTCATGAGAAGAATTATCTGACTCGTGATCTTGAGTTGGCAGCAGTGGTGTTCGCACTTAAAATTTGGCGCCACTATTTGTGTGGAGTGCATGTGGACGTGTTCACTGACCACAAAAGCTTGCAGTATGTGTTCAGCCAGAAAGAGCTCAACCTGTAGCAGAGAAGATACCTAGAGTTGATTAAGGATTATGATATGAGCATTCTTTATCACCCTGGTAAGGCTAACATTGTTGCTGATGTTCTTAGCAGGATATCTATGGATAGCACTGCCCATGGGGAGAAGAGAAAAGAGAATTAGCCAAGGAGGTGCATAGATTGGCCCGATTGGGAGTGTAAGTTGAGGAGAACAATGAAGACGGGGTCAGTGTGCAGAATGGTTCTGCTTCATCCTTAGTGTCAGAGGTGAAAGAAAAGCATGACCAAGACCTTGTCTTACTCCAATTGAAAGAAGTGGTTCAAAAGCAGAAGATGATGGTTTTCTCCAAAGGGAGAGATGGGGTATTGAGGTACCAAGGGAGATTGTGTATGCCCGATGTTGATGGTGTTCAAGATAGAATCATGGCCGAGGCTCATAGCACGAGATATTCCATCCATCCTGGCTACACCAAGATGTACCACGACTTGAGGGAAGTCTATTGGTGGAATGGGATGAAGAAAGACATTGCCGAATTTGTTTCTAAGTGTCCCAATTGCCAACAGGTCAAGGTTGAACATTAGAAGCTGTGTGGATTAGCTCAGAACTTTGAAATTCCGGAGTGGAAGTGGGAGGTGATCAACATGGATTTTATTACCAGCTTACCAAGATCCAGAAAGCAGCATGATTCGATATGGGTGATTGTTGACTAGATGACCAAATCAGCCCACATTTTGGCAGTTAAGATAACTTATATGGCTGAGTAGTATGCCCGACTTTACATTCGTGAGATTGTGATATTGCATAGGGTTCCCTTGTCCATCATCTTGGACAGAGGAGCTAATTCACCTCTCAATTGTGGAGATCTTTCCAGAAGAGACAGGGTAGGCAGGTGAACTTGAGCACCACTTTTCAGCCTTAGACAGATGGGCAGGCAGAGCGGACTATTCAAACATTGGAGGATATACTGAGAGCATGTATTATCAACTTCAAGGGAAATTGGGATGACCACCTACCATTGATTGAGTTCTCGTACAATAATAGCTATCATACCAGCATTCAGATGGCCCCGTATGAGGCATTATATGGGAGGAGATGTAGGTCACTGATTGGCTGGTGTGTGGTGGGTAAAGCTGAGTTGATTGGGCCTGACCTTGTACACTAGTTCATGGAGAAGGTGAAAATCATCAGGGAAAGGTTGAAGACAGCCCAGATCACCAGAAGTCATATACGAACGTGAGAAGAAGAGACTTGGAGTTTAAGGTAGACGATTGGGTGTACTTGAAGGTGTCACCCATGAAGGGTGTCGTGAGATTTGGTAAGAAGGGGGAAGCTGAGTCCCCCCTACATCGGAATGTACCAGATCATAAGAAAGATTGGGAAGGTTGCTTATGAGCTAGACTTGTCTTCTGAGCTAGATGGAGTTCACTCGGTGTTTCACGTATCTATGCTGAAGAAGTGTTTGGGAGATCCAGCGTTAGCAATTCCAGTGGATAGTACGGGTGTGAAGAATAGCTTATCATATGAGGAAATTCCAGTCCATATCCTTGATCTACAAGTTCGTAAGGTGAGGAATAAAGAGATAGCCTCCGTTAAAGTCTTATGGAGGAATCAATTTGTTGAGGAAGTTACGTGGCAAGCTGAGGAAGCGATAAAACTCAAATACCCGCACCTATTCGTGCCAATTAACGATACTGTTGAAGGTAAATATTCTAATCTTAACAATTCTGAATATTTCTTTTCCTTAAGTTGATGCCTTGCTTTATTCCATTCCCGAGTCTAAGACAGAGATAGATAGATGATGGATAATGAGAGTTCGAGTGTTCCTTAGTGAGGAATGAGATGAGTTTTGGGGTTATTCATGTTTTCGTTTGACCTTTACTCATCATTCGAGGACGAATGATTCCAAGGGGGAGATGATGTGACATCCCGTAAAACTATCAAAACGCCCCTAAAATGCATTGCGCGCATAACGCGACTTCCAAAGCTCTAATGGAAAATTCAGGACTGAATTTGTGATCAACGTGAAAAATCGAGTCAGATAATGGTCTCGACCCGATTTAAAACAAATTGAGTCAAATTACGGAAATGCACATAATGTGCAAAAACAGTAGCAAATCCGCATCCCCTCCGCGACGCGCCAGGGGCATGGAATTGCACTTGTATTTTTTTGTTGATTTTCGACGGGAAATGGATTTTCGAAAAAATTTACAACAAATCACTGGTGAAGCGCACTTGTGTCCCAGAAAATTTTCTTTTTTTCTTTTATTTCTGAGAGGGCAATATTATCCTTCCCAATATATTTTAATACCCCAAAATGTGATTTAAAGAGTGTTTTGTACAATAAGGGTTTCAAACCCATAATTTTTCTAAGTTTTTTATGCAAGTTCTAAGAGAGAAGAAGATCAAGAGAGGTGAGGGTTTCTTTTGTTGTCCTAATTCTTTGGAGAAAACTTGAAGATTCTCCACTCCGGGTATGTAAAGGCTACCCAAAAGCATGGAATTGTTCTTCCATGTGCCCCAGTGTAAAGCTAGGATGTAAATTAATACTTTAGAATCTTGAATAGTGATTTCTTGAGAATCTCTTGAATATTATCTGTGTTTCTTGAATATTATCCTTATTTCTTAAATGTGATCTTTAAATTTCATTTCATATCTTAAATTGATGATAATCATGTTTGAGTTTTACGGTATACATGCATTATTATGAGATTATGATTTGACCCTTATAAATTCTCTTTGTAAAGACGTGAATAATGAACTTAGGGGGATGTCTAGAGCCTTGATTGTCTGAATGTGATATTTGACTGAGTCTAATGACTGTGATGGCTGAAATTAGTGTTGATAGAGTTAAATGAATAATTATTCTTACCTTGAAAGGATGGTCTTGCCCTTTGAGTTAATAGATGATGAGATGATGTGGGTGTTATTGCCCGTAGGGGTTGGTTGATGGAAGTTCTTGATGGATGGATAGACTTATGAGCATATTGAGTACTGGGAGGAGTATTAGCAATGAAATGGCTAAGAGTGAGTCTCACTCGTACTCATTAACTACGTGGCCAGTGTAGGAGAGGATTAGACTGTGAAAGCGGATGTTTCCTTTGTCTAGTAGAGGACTTGACAAACTTCCTTGGGTTCCCCGATAGACTCGTCCTTTACACCGGCAAGGTACTGGACGGATATCGCAACGATATCTCTTCGTTGTATCATTACCGGCTCATAGATAGTGGTTGTCGGTTATAGAAACTCCCAGATAGGTTTCATGATGTTAGAACTCTGATGTGATGTGATTGTTTGATGTCTGATAGATAGTGAGGTGATAAAGTCCTGTACTTTACTCTGAGGCGAGGATGAGTGATTGGTGAGTGATTGTTATATTGCTCCATTTACTTTAGCCTGTTTTACAAACAGTTGATTCCGCGTACTAATGCCCCTCTGGCGCTGCATTATTTTATGATGCAGATTCTGTAGACAGAAGACTTCAACAGCCCAATTGTTGAGGTTTAGAGCTTTTCAAATTTCAGATAGTGGTGAGTCCTCCCCTGCATTCAGAGGATATTTACTTTTTTTTTTTGTTTGATAGCCTTTTTCTTGGTTTTGGTAGCCATGGCCTTTCATGGTACAGTCTCAGACAGTAGTGTAGAGGCTTCATAGACGTAGATGTTGATGGTTGATGTCGGGGATTCTTTCCCTCTTTTTTCTTTACATTAAGACTTTCGTTTGATGTCTTATTTCATCTATGATAGATTGATTTGATTATTATACTATTTTCTTTTGCTATTGAATTGATTGAACGAATGCAATGAGACTAGGTGGTCCGCTTAAGGGCTAGCAATAGTCCCTGAGTGCCAGTCACGTCTAGTGTACCCTCTCGGGGCGTGACACTAATACCAATGTGAAATCTAATCAACAAACACACAGTTTGTAGGATCATTGAATTTATTTTACTAATTGAAAAGTGTAATCACATACAAAATACCATATAAAGCCACAACCTATAATCGCGTACTTATAGTTGTTTACTTTTCAGAGAACAAATCTATATACGAATCATCACTTAAACTTTATAGGAATTGGAGTAGCAAGAAGGAGAAGGAAGAAATGTTCTTTTTCTTGTTTTTAGGAAAAAGTAACGTTGTTTCTTTTCAAAAGAAATCTTTTTGTAATTCTTAAGGGATACAACTATTCAGATAGTTGTGTCTCTTCCTTTATTAATAAATAAATAAATATAATAAATATATATTACTTAAATATTAATATGGATATGGGTTGACCCATATGGGTGACCCAATCAAAATTCCTTATTTAAATTTAAGTGTGAAATTATTGAAAGTTTTACTTTTATTTATTTTCTTAGCTAATAAAATTATAAAATTCCTTCAATATATATTGTCTTATTTAGTAAGAGACAGTGTGGTGCCTGCTTCATGGTACAACACCCACACGGCATCAATTCTTCCACCAGTGACTTGTGTGTTTTATGGTCTGCTTGCTTGGTGGGTCCCACTTAACAAAATAATTTTCACTTTCCTTCTTATTTTCCCACTTTACATTTCATTTAATTTTTCCTTTGCTACGTTCTTGAGTCAGTTTCAGCTGCTCAAGCAGGCAGCAACTCGACATGTCGGCTTGAGTAACTTAAAAGTATATTCGTAATTTTTTAATGAATATTTCGTTTTCATTTGTTAAGGATCAATAAAAAACATTTCGCGGGCTTGTTAGTGTAATATTTTCAAGGCAACTGCATGTAGACGTGTCTGCTTTAACTACTTCATAATATTATTTTGCTGTTTTAATGATAATTTTACAATAGTTTTTGAAATATATATAAAAATCTATCTATTTAACATAAATCAAGACTAAAAAATTATTTATATTGGTTGTTTGCTTGAGCAGCTTCCGATCGGCCAATAAAAGATAATTTGTAAGCTTTTTAATTTAATCTTTTCAGGACAGTTGTGTGTTGATATATCAGCTTCAACGACTTCATAATATTTCTTTAGCTACTGCAATTATAATTTTACATTATCTTCTAAATTATATAGGAAAAAACTATCGATGTCATATAAATCAAGACTAAAAAATAATTTTATTAGGCTCGTGCTAGCACGGGCTTCCACCACTAGTATATATATATATCCCATATATTCATCGATCTTACATGCTCCAAATATGCCTCATATTGTGTTCTCGTCTTTAAAAATACTGTACTCAATTATAAAATGCAATTAATCTCTCAAAAAGTAATTCATACTTTTAAAATAAATAAAGGTAAAGACATAAATTCACCCTTAAATTTGCACCGAAAAATAGTTTATACACTTAAACTATTAGAACAACCTATTGCACATCTATTCTTATTGAAAGTGATATTAGTACCACCCTCAAAACTGACATGAAAATAAAATTAAATAAAAAATAAGTGCGATCGGTCAAAAAATACATTTTCTCCCACCCCCAATCCCTTCTCCTATTTTATGCTCTTCTTCCCTTCGCACAACCCTATTTTTCATCTCCTTCACTTTTCATATGGCTAGGGATGGCAACTGGGTAGGGTAAGGGGTAGGTTCAAAGCTAAGCGAGGTGGGGTAGGTTGTAACACCTCACAATTCTACACTTGGGATCTAGAAATTGTTCATCGCAATTACATAAGGTTGAACCTGGAAATGTCTTGTTTGTACTTACATTTTAATGATCATTAAAATATGTGGGAAGTGTGTTGGAAGTGAATTCGGGTCATGAGAGACCTCTAGATCTTAGTCGAGTTCAGAATCTTCCTGCCGGTTATGTTTTTCACTTTGGATTAAGCAAGGATCAATTTTGAATGACCATAACTCTTAGCACACAAACAATTAGGTGGCTATGATCTATCAAATGGAAGATCTTTGAATTAGCTTTCCAATGCATCTAATTTCGCCTCAATCAGAGTTCGGAGTAAAACGTTATGACTGTTTTACTACAGACTGCCAATGTAGAGCGGAAGACACGAACTGACTTATGGGTCGTAGTTTTAGTTACGGCCCATACTTTCAACTCCTGGAAAAACTTCTATAATTCTATTTTTGAGTCCCAGAATTAACGGACCCAACTATGAGTCATAAATGCTTCGATGAGCCATAGATTAGGCTCGTAGAATGAATCCAGTGACCCCAAAATTCATCCAAAAACTTACTGATGGGTTCTACAAATCGTAGAAGTTTCTACTGGCCGTAGATGGTCCCGTAGCCGACTTAAAAAATAATTTTTAAAGAGGGGTATTTTCATTCTTTCTCGCCCTTTAAGCCTAAACTTACTAGTGTTCACCTAATTAAACCCCTTAAATGTGATTCTTCAACTCAATAAAGCTCAAACCATCTCCAAACTCATGACGTAGTTTTAAGAGGGCAAAAGTTAGGGCTTTCAAGTACCTTCTTCAAAATTCTTCAAGAACCTAATCACCCCAAGTATGTAAGACCCTCCTAAAGTTATCCTACATTTGTTTTAGTATTTTTAACTACTAGTCTCTACACAAGATCAAGTTTATGAGTTGAGATTAAGATTCCTCCATTACTAGTTAATTTCATTGAAATACTTGTTCATGTATTTTTCTTGATAAAAATCATGGTCTTTACTGATTTCACCACTAAATTAAGCTACTAAGACATGATTACATAGTTATTGTTGAATTTGTAAGAACCTTACGTATTTCATGAAAAGCTATTATGTGCACAATGTTGAATTGAGTATAAGAAGTATTTAAAGGTTCCATGTCTATAAGATAGTTGAGTAATAAAATTATATTTTTGAGATACTTTGCATTGATACAACTTTCAGTCAAAGAAAAGAGACAAGTTGAGAAAAGTTTAGAAAAGCTAGAGTTGGCTAAGTCCCAAAAGATTGAAAAAGTATTTTGAGTAGTTTTACTCTTAAAGTTATGAGCATTTTAAAAGTTATTCTGGGAGTAGTATTCAGCATCGACATGAGTAAGAGTAATAATAACTTGAACTCATTGGCTACGTAGCCGGCGTAGGCTAAGATTGTACCAAGAGTACAGCTCATCATTTGCCACTGAGATGTCCTAGTTTTGGGATGGATCTACTCCCCTAGTTTTTATCACTTGCCTTGGCAAAGTATGGAATGGCTTTGGCAGCATGAGCAAGACACTCTATAATCAGGAAGCTCATAGTGATGGTTGTCGGGCGGCAGAGAAACTCCCTAAGCTAAAGTATACTAATTCTTGTATATAGAGTTTATGCTTATGTTTTTACTTTCAGCATACACTTTATCTATTATTTTGCTATCCTATTTTAAAGCATGTTTTAGCTATATCTAAGCATAGTGCCTTATCTCCAGTCCCCTTTTTTGACTATTTTATATGCTCGTACGTTCCATGTACTAACGTCCTTTGGACTTGCATCGTTTTATTATGCTGATGGAGGTGACAGAGTCCCTCATCAAACGCTCTGTTAAGGACCAGCATACCCTTTAGCTATTGGTGAGGCCTCTTACCAGTTAGAAGCTTTGGAGTCTTTATCTCTGTTTCAACATTTATTTTTAGTTGTTATTGTGGGCCTGTCACTGTAGTTGTTTCATATTTTCTTAGTTAGAGGTTCCATAGACTAGATGAAATAAGTTGTAGTTTTTACTTTCAGTTATCGTTGGGATATTTCTCTATTCAGGTTCTTCAGATTATTGCAGTATCTCTAGCTCATTATAGCTAAGCCTATCATTTATTATTCAAGTCTTCCGCCTAATAAAGTAGTCAGACCAAGTGGTTTGCTTGGGGCCAAAGATGGTTTTGGTTGTCGACCACGCTCAAGGTGTAAACTTTGAGCGTGACAAACTTGGTATCAAAGTATAAAGTTCAAGTGTCCTAGGGTGTATATGGAACCATGTCCAGTAGAGTCCATATTAGTAGTGTGAAGTACGCCACATCCATAATGGGGAGGCTAGAAGACCTTAGGAAGTGTCACTATCAATTGTTATTCCATTTCGTGCTTCTGAGTTTACCTCTGTTTAGTCCATTCTAATTTGTGCATTCACGCATTGTTTTTCATATCATGACTCTATGCAGAGTCGCTAGCCCATCTAGGGGTAGAGGACAACCAGCCGGGAAAAATGCAAACCAGCCTAATCCATCAATTCCTAGAGGACCTAGAGGTCCAATTGTGCCTATTGATCAGCCACTGCAAGTGGATATCTCTAATGCTGAGCTCTGTCAGGTCATCCAGGCTTTGGCATAGGCAGTCACCACACAGGGAGGTCCACAGGGAGAGTGCAGATATGATGGTTCAGATGCCACCAGGGTTCGTGAATTTCTGAGGATAAACTCAAATAAGTTAACGGGGTCTAATATGAAGGAGGATCCTGAGAACTTTATTGAGAAGCTCTAAAAAGTATTTCAGGTTATGCACACAGGTGATGCAGAACGAATTGAGTTGTTTGCCTATAGCTCAAGGGAGTAGCTAGACTATGATTTGATTAGTGAAAGGGAGGTAGAGCAGAAGGGTGCCAACTTTGGGTCGGGCAGTGTTCGAGGAGGTCTTTCTGGGACAGTACTTCACTAGAAAGTTGAGATAGGCTAAGGTGATGGAGTTATTGAATCTGAAGTAGGAAGCTATGAGTGTGGGAGTACAACCTCAAATTCACTCAGTTGTCCTATTATGCTCTGACTATGGTGTAGACATTCGTACTGGGATATATTTATTTGTATCAGAGCTCTCTCGAATGAATAAGAGAGAGGGCAAAAATGTTATGCGAACTGGTGATATGGACATAACTCACTTAATGACTTATGTGTAGTAGGTGGAGGAGGAAAAGATGCAGGATAGGGAGGAGTTTCGAAAACAAGAGGGTCAAGACATCAGGTTAGGAGACAAGTAAGAATGGGTTGATAGTGCGAGTCATTCATCCGTTCATCCTAAGACATTTGGACCAACAGCTTCATCCACTAATGCACCTGCACCGAGGGTTAGGAATGAGCAGGAATCACAGAGCCGTTGAGTTCAAGGCAGCCAGTCACAGGGGAGTGTAGCTCAAGGATTGACTCATTATCCAGTTTGTGGTAGGTGTGACAGGTCTCATCCAGGATAGTGCCCTGTGGGCATAGATGGTTGTTTAAGATATGGTCAGGTTAGGGCATTTTTTGACGGAATGTCCTATGGGGAGGCAAAACATTAGGGATAAAAATCTCAGTCATTTCTTTAGCACCATAGGGTAATCCATGCCAATTTAGAAAGGTGTTACATCATGGACAGGTGCGGGCATAAACCGTCTATATGCCATGGACATTAGACAAGAGCAAGAGAACTTACCAGATGTGGTTATCGGTATGCTCAAAGTATTTACTTATAATGTCTATGCATTGTCAGACCCAGGTGCCACCTTATCATTTGTGACTCCCTTTGTATCCATAAAGTTTGATATCAGTCTAGAATATCTGCTTGAGCTTTTTAGTGTTTTCAGTCCTGTTGGAGAATCTATTCTAGCCCAAATAGTTTATAGGGGTTTTCCAGCGTCAGTTTATCATAAAGATACCTTAACTGATCTAGTTGTGTTAGATATGATAGATTTTGACATCATCTAGGCATGGACTAGTTTCATGCTCGTTATGCCTCCATAGACTGTAGAACCAGGGTGGTTAAGTTTCAGTTTCCTAATGAGCCAATCATAGAATGGAGGGGCACCTCAGCTTTGCCTAAGGGTCAATTCATCTAATATCTCAAAGCCAGAACGTTAATTTCCAAAGGGTGCATATACTATCTAGTCAGAGTCAAAGATTTTAGTGTCAAGACATCATCTCTCCCGTCTGGTCTAGTCATGAATGAGTTCCCAAAAGTATTTCTAATGATCTACATGGAGTCCCTCCTGATAGGGAGATAGACTTTAGGATAGACGCCCTCCTAAATACTCAGCCCATATATATTCCTCCATATCGCATGGCCCCTTCAGAGTTAAAGGAGTTGAAAGGGCGGCTAAAAGACCTCTTAGGTAAGGGTTTCATCAGGCCAACCATCTCACCTTGGGATGATCCAATTCTCTTTGTGATAAAAAGGATGGTTCCCTTAAAATGTGCACAGATTACAGTTAGTTAAACAAGGTCACCATAATGAATAAGTATCGTCTTTCCAGAATTGATGACTTGTTTGACCAACTCTAGGGTGTTGCTTGTTTCTCCAAAATAGACCTCAGATTTGGGTACCATCAGCTCAAAGTTAGAGAAAGTGACATTCCTTAGACAACATTCAGAACCTGCTATGGTCATTATGAGTTCTTAGTCATGCCATTCGGATTGACAAATGCACCAGCGGTTTTCATGGATCTTGTGAATAGGGTGTTGAGGTAGTACCTAGATATGTTCATCATTGTATTCATAGATTACATCCTGGTCTACTCTCGTAATGAGGAGGCGCATTCCATCTTAGAATTATCCTTCATACCTTTAAGGACCAACAGTTGTATGCCAAAATTTTCAAATGTGAGTTCTAGTTAGTATCTGTGGCATATTTGAGTCATATTTTCTCTGGTGAGGGCATTCAAGTTGATTCTCAAAAGATTGAGGCTATAAAGAACTGGCCAAGCCCATCACTCCAATAGCGATAAGGAGCTTCATGGGTTTGGTAGGTTACTATAGGTACTTCGTAGAGGGGTTTTCTTCAATATCAACTCTCTTGACTAAGCTACCTCAAGAGAAGGTTAAATTCATATGGTCTAAAGCTTGTAAGAAGAGTTTCCAAGAGTGGAAAAATAGGCTGACTATAGCTTCGATCTTATCCCTACCCAAGGGAACTGATGGCTTCGTTGTATACTGTGATGCTTCCAGAGTTGGCCTGGGATGTGTACTCATGCAAAGAGGAAAGGTGATAGCATATGCCTCCAGATAGCTTAAGACTTATGAAAAGAACTACCCAACTCATGATCTTGAGCTTCATGTCGTGGTATTTGCTCTCAAAATCTGCACACACTTTTTTTACGGTGGGCATATGAATGTGTTTACTAACTACAAGAACTTGCCGTATGTATTCAGTCAAAAGGAGCTGAACTTGAGGCAGAGCAGATGATTGGAGCTGTTAAAGGACTATGATACGAGCATCCTCTATCACCCAGGTAAAGTATATAGTTTTTAATGCTCTTAGCAAGTTGACCATGGGGAGCACTACACATATTGACGATGGAAAGAAAGACCTAGCCAAGGAAGTGCACAGACTGGCACGCTTGGGAGTACAGGTTGAGGATTCTGAAGAAGGTGGTGCAATTATCAAAAATGATGCAGAGTCTTCCTTGGTGGTGGAGGTGAAAGAAAAGCAAGTTACCAGGATCCTATCCTCCTTCAGTTGAAAGAAGATGTTCAGAAATAGAAGGTAATAGTGTTTGAAAAAGGGGGAGATGGAGTCCTGAGATTCCAAGGCAGACTATGTGTAGTAAGTGGTGATGGCCTTAGAGACAAGATTCTGGTTGAGGCTCATAATGTCAAGTACTCTATTCACCCAGATGCAACAAAATGGATAGATTTACGAGAGATTTGGTGGGGTGGCATGAAGGACACTGCAAAGTTCGTGTCCAGATGCCCGAATTGCCAGCAAGTTAAGGTACAACACCAAAGGCCTTGTGATGTGGCCCAGAATATTGAAATTCTAGAGTGAAAGTGGGAGATGGTTAACATGTACTTCATAACAGGCTTACTCCTATCTCGTAGACAACAGGATTCGATATGGGTAATAGTAGACAGAATAACCAAGTTAGCTCACTGGTTACCTGTCAAGATGACCGATACAATAGAGGACTATGCCAGACTGTACATTAAGGATATCGTTAGATTGCATAAGGTTCTTATATCCATCATTTCATATACAGAAACCCAATTCACAACACAATTTTGGAAGTCCTTTCAGAAGGGCTTGGTACAAAGGTGAATCTTAGCACAACCTTCCATCCCCAAATAGATGGGCAAGCGAAATGGACCATACAAACTGTTGAGGATATGTTGAGGGCATGTGTTATAAACTTTAAGGATCACTAGATG
The DNA here is from genome assembly GCA_026153255.1 of Solanum medicagineum. Taxonomy (NCBI): domain Eukaryota; kingdom Viridiplantae; phylum Streptophyta; class Magnoliopsida; order Solanales; family Solanaceae; genus Solanum; species Solanum medicagineum. Next base: position 8,240,255 of record JAPFFP010000008.1, on the reverse strand, counting down.
ATCACTTACCCTTGATTGAATTTTCCTATAACAACAGTTTCCAAGCTAGCATACAAATGACACCATATGAGGCCCTTTATAAGAGAAGATGTAGGTCGCCTATTGGGTGGTTTGAAATTGGTGCGGCTGGATTGGTAGGACATGATTTACTCCATCAAGCTATGGAAAAGGTGAAAGTTATTCAAGAGAGATTAAGGACAATCCAAAGCTGACAGAAATCTTATACCGATGCTAGAAGGAGAGATGTGGAATTTGAGGTAGGTGATTGGGTGTACCTAAAGTTTTCACTGATGAAGGGAGTAATGAGATTTGGGAAAAAGAGAAAGCATTGTCCTCGATATATTGGCCCATACCAGATTATTAGAAAGATTGGTAATATGGCATACGAATTGGAATTGCCTCCAGAGTTAGCTGTTATTCATCTAGTATTCCACATTTCTATACTTAAGAAGTGTTTGGGAGACCCCGCACTAGTTGTGCCTATAAAGAGTATTGAAATCAAAGACAGCATGTCATATGAAGAGATCCTAGTTCAGATACTAGATCGTTAGGTTTGCAAATTGAGGAGCAAGGAAATTGCTTCCGTTAAAGTATTGTGGAGGAACTAGTTCATTGAGAAAGCCACTTAAGAAACTGAGACAGATATGAAAGCTAGATATCCTCGTCTATTTGTGCCTTCAAATGAAGAGCATGAAGGTAATATTCCTTATTCCTATCATTGAATTGAGATACATCCTTAAACATGACTAATATGTTATCTGGATAGCTTCCTGTTGATAAACTAGTTCATGAATAGCAACATGCTTAATATTCCTTAGTTTCATCTTCATTCGAGGACGAATAATCCCAAGGGAGAGATATTGTAATACCTTATAATTCTACTTCTAGGATTGGAAATTGGTCATCACAATTACATAAGATTTAACATAGATATGTCTTGCTTGTACTTACATTTTAAGGATCATTAATATATGTGGGAAGTGTGTTAGAAGTGAATTCGGGTCATGAGGGACCTTTACTGCTTAGTCGAGTTCAGAACCTTCTTATCGGTTAAGTTTTTCACTTTTGATTATGTAAGGATCAACTTTAAATGACTATAATTCTTACATACAAAGAATTAGGTAGCCTATGACCCACTAAATGAAAGCACTTTAAATTAGCTTCCCAACGCATCCAATTTTGCCTCAATCAGAGTTCAAAGTAAAAAGTTATGATTGTTTTACTACAGACTGCCAGTGTAGATTGGAGGATACAAATTGACTTACGGGCAGTAGTTTTAGTTACACTATCAACTCATGGAAAATCTTCTATAAAGTTCATTTTTGAGTCTTAGAATTGACGGACCCAACTATGGGTCGTAAATGCTTCTACGGGCCGTAGATTAGGCCTATAGAATGGATCTAGTGACCCCAAAATTCATCTAAAAATTTACGAATGGGTTTCTATGGACCGTAGAAGTTTCAACGGGCCCTAGATGGTCCAATGGCTGACTTAAACAATAATTTTTAAAGAGGGATATTTCCGTTCTTTCTCACCCTTTAAGCCTAAACTTGTTAATTTTCACCTAATTAAACCCCTAAAACGTGATTCTTCAACTCATAAACGCTCAAACACTCTCTAAACTCATGACGTAGTTTCAAGAGGGCAAAAACTAAGGCTTTCAAGTACCTTCTTCAAAATTCTTCAAGAACCTAATTCCCCCAGGTATGTAAGGCTCTCGAAAAGTTATCCTATGTTTATTTTAGTATCTTTAACTACTAGTCTCTACCCAAAATCAAGTTTATGAGTTGAGATCAAGATTCCTCCATTACTAGTTAATTTTATTGAAACACTTGTTCATGCATTTTTCTTGATAAAAATTATGGTCTTTACTGATTTCACTACTGAATTAAGCGATTGAGACAAGATTACGCAGTTATTGTTGTATTTGTAGGAACCCTATATATTTCATGAAAAGCGATTATATGCACAGTATTGAGCTTAGTTTAAGAAGTATTTAACTTCTGTATCTACAAGATAGCTGAGTAATAAGATTATGTTTTTTAGACACTTTGCATTGATACAACTTTTAGTCAAAGAAAAGAGACAACTTAAGAAAAGCTAGAGCTGGCTAAGTCCCAAAAGATTGAAAAAGTATTTTGAGTAATTTCACTCATAAAGTTATGAGCATTATAAAAGTTATTTTGGGAATATTATTAAGCACCAATACGAGTGAGAATAATAATAACTTGAACTCGTAAACTATGTAGCAGGCGTAAGATAGGATTGTACCAAGAGTACAACTCCTCACTTGCCACTGAGATGACCCAGCTTTGGGATGGATTCACTGCCCTAGTTTTCGTTCCTAACCCTGGCAAAATATGGGATGGCTCTGGCAGCGTGGGCAAGACGCTGTATCATCATGAAACTCATAGTGATGGTTGTCGATTAGAGAAACTCTCCAAGTTAAAGTAAACTAATTTTTGTAGACAGAGTTTCATCATATGTTTTTACTTTCAGCATACACTTTATCTATTATTTTGCTATCCTATTTTAAATCATGTTTTAGCTACTTCTGAGTATAGTGCCTTATCCCGGGTCCCTTGTTTTGGCTATTTTAAATGCTCGTATATTCCATGTATTCACGTCATTTGGACCTGTATTGTTTTATGATGCAAATGCAGGTGACAGAGTCCCTCAACGTCTGTTGAGGACGAGCATTCCCTTTAGCTATTAGAGAGGCCTCCTACTAGTCAGAGACTTTGGAATCTTTATCTCTGTTTCAGTATTTATTTTTAGTTGTGGTTACCGTGGGTCTGTCATAGTAGATGTTCCAGATTTTTTTAGTTAAAGGTTCCATATACTGGACGACATGAGTTGTAGTTTTTACTTTCAGTTGTCGTTGGGATATTTTCTCTATTCAGTTTGTTCAGGTTATTACAGTATCTCTAGCTCATTATAGCTAAGGCTATCGTTTATCATTTAAGTCTTCCATTGAGTAAAGTAGTCAGGCCAAGTGGTTCACTTGGGGCGAAAAATAGTTCTAGGTGCCAACCATGCCAAGGTATAAACTTGGAGCGTGACATAGGTTTAAAGTTTTATGGGGGGTGGGGAGGGGAATGCGGGGCGGGTTAGAGTAACTATTTTAAAACTAATGTCGGGCGGGGCGGGTTTGAAAAACCAAATAGGAATTCTAAGAAAGTTTAATCTTTGTAATTAGTAAAATCAAAGATATAAACTTTTTATATTAGACATTGACTTTAATTTTATTTTTTCCTGAAATTTAAACTAGACATGTCTGGTAAATTTTTAGTTTTTAAAATCTTAATTAGAAACTTTCAATTAACGATTAAGAAATAATTATTGCAATGTCAACTAAAAATAGTGAATTAGTTGTTGAGATGTTAATTAGTAGAATTTTTTAAAAATGATTATGAATTTTTATTTTTCATATTAAATTCAATTAAAAATAAAAGAATTTAAATTTAAGCGGGGCGCGTCTATGTGGGGCAAGGTGGATTGAAAATGAAAAAAGTCATCATGCGGAGCGGGGTGAAACAGTTTACAAAATTTGTGGGTTGAGCACAACCCGCTCACCACCTGTCCCATTGTGATCCCTACTTATGGCACACATTCTTCTTGTTATTATGGCTTATGAAAAAAATGTGGGCGATTTTTTGAGAGAAAACAAAAAATAAAATTGAGGAGTAGAATTCATGGCAAATATCGATCAAGATGTTCAATCTATGAGGTTCGTTACTCAAAAAACTTTTCAATGAGACATCCAAAATTAACTAGGTTTACTATTTTCACCAGTAAAGTCATCAAATCGAGTACCAATCACTCAATTTATTTCTATTTTTTTGTTGCTTGTCACCACATGAAATAAGAAAATTCTCATGTCTTCATTTTCATTTGTGGTGGATTTAATGATGGGTGATAGAATTAGTGATGGTATGACTTTTGATTTCAATAATTGACAACAGAATTAGTGTGATATTGATGTTGATGCTAAAAATTTATGATTATGATTGTGATGAATTTCAATAGTAGCAATGGTGGTGACTTGATTGCAATGATGAATTTAGTTGAATTTATTATGGTTATTATCAATTTTTTTATGGTAGCAGTGATTGTAGGAAGATTTCAGTGGTGAATTTAGTTGTTGGTGATGGTCATGATGACAACAATGGTGGTGGGTTAATAATATATAAGGAAGAAGAAGTAATTGGGCTAACATGATTTTTTTTTTTTTTGAAATCTAGCGTAATTGTTGATGTGATGCGAATAAAGCACTTTCAATTATGTGACTAGTTGTATGTGCATCAGTGTGTAATAGCTCACTTCAATAGTTAAAAGTGTGTAATTTACCTTTGGATACAATTTCAGGTGTGTATTTATGTTTTCTCCAAATAAATAAATAAAAATTAGTTGGTCTATAGACAACATCATCTGTTATGTAGCATATTTCTATTTGTTGCTTCTTCTGTAATTACTTTCATGTCTTCAATAAGGTCAATTGCTGGTACACTCGGCACAAAAACATGCTTTGAGCTTCTAAAGACTTGCAAATCCATCAGAAAACTCAAACAAATCCATGCCCAAGTTATCATCCTCAATTTTCACAAACACATTGGCATTTTGCACAAGCTATTAGCCTTTACTACTCATCATGAAACAGACTTGAATTACGCCAAGAAAATCTTCAGTTGCTGCGATAACCCAACATTGTTCACGTACAATGTAATGATTAAAGGGTATGTGAAAATGGGTCAATTCAAGAAATCGCTTCTCTTGTTTGATGAATTAAGGATACGTGGCTTGTTTCCCGATAACTTCACCTACCCATTTGTGTTTAAAGCTATTGGTGAGCTGAAAATGGTGAAGGGAGGTGAAAAGCTTCATGGGTATGTCTTGAAATCTGGTGTTTGGTTTGATAACTATGTGGGTAATTCTGTTATGGATATGTATGGTTTGTTTGGTAATGTTGGGAGTTTGAACAAGGTGTTTGATGAAATGCCTCAGAGAGATTCGGTTGCGTGGAATATATTGATTTCTGGATTTGTTAGATGTGGTAGGTTCCAGGATGCTGTTGGGGTTTACAAGAAGATGAGGGAGGAAAGTGGTGTTAAGCCTGATGAAGCTACGGTTGTGAGTACTTTGTCAGCTTGCACTGCGTTGAAAAGCTTGGAACTTGGTAAAGAAATTCATCGGTACATTGATGAAGAGCTTGGGTTCAGCCTTATTATTGGGAATGCATTAGTGGACATGTATTCTAGGTGTGGATGTTTGATGGTGGCTAGGCAGATTTTTGATGATATGCCAATGAAAAATGTGATATGTTGGACTATTATGGTGTCGGGGTATGTTAATAGTGGTCAATTGGATGAAGCTAGAAAACTTTTTGAGAGGAGTCCAGTAAGGGATCTAGTTCTGTGGACAACTATGATTAATGGGTATGTGCAATTCAATCGTGTTGATGATGCAATGGACCTGTTTCACTCGATGCAAATGCAGAGGATTAAACCTGACAAATACACACTGGTTGCTCTTCTCACTGGTTGTGCTCAGTTAGGAGCCTTGCAGCAAGGAGAATGGATTCATAATTATATGAAGGAAAACAGAATAACTATTACTGCCATTGTTGGTACTGCCCTTATAGAGATGTATGCAAAGTGTGGTTGTATAGAAAAATCGATGGAAATATTTGATGAATTAGAAGAGAAAGATACTGCATCTTGGACTTCAATTATTTGTGCACTAGCCATGAGTGGGAACACTAGGAAGGCACTGGAACTGTTCTCAGAAATGGAACAAGCTGGCGTTTGCCCGGATGATATCACTTTTATTGGAGTGCTAAGTGCATGTAGCCATGGAGGCTTGGTAGAGGAAGGCCGCAAGTATTTCCATGCGATGAGTAGGATTTATGCGATTCAGCCAAAGTTAGAACATTATGGTTGTTTGATAGACTTACTTGGTCGTGCTGGGCTCCTAAGTGAAGCTGAAGTAATGATATCTCAGATACCCAATAAAGACAATGAGATTATAGTTCCAATATATGGGGCTTTGCTCAGTGCCTGCAGAATTTACGGCAATGTTGATGTTGGTGAACGTGTGGCTGAACTGCTTATGGAGATTGAATCTTATGATTCTAGCACTCATACACTTCTAGCAAACACCTATGCATCTGCTGGCAGATGGAAAGATGCATCAAAGGTCAGAGGAACTATGAGGGATTTACGTGTTCAGAAGTCCCCTGGATGCAGTTCAATTGATATCAACGGAAATGTGCACGAGTTCATTGTTGGACATTAATCCACTTGAAATGAAATGAGCTATTTGTTGGGTAGCATCTCTTAGCTACTTCTTAGGTACAAGTTCATAGAAGTTTCTGGTTGTAGAAAGGTTCAGGTAATTTATGACTTGATCATCTTTCCCATTAGACTTGACGCTATCCTTTGATGGTGTTTCTTTTTCCTCCTGCATTCATGACAAAACTTTTATCTCTTGGATGTGACCAATTTATTGAACATCCAATTTGGTGCTCTATTTACTCCATACAGTACTATCACTAGTGAGATGGTCCGCATAGATGGGTGAAAAGCTTCATCGCTGTTGCATCTCCTCTGCGGAGTGGTCTAAAACATGAACTCTTTCTGTTCCAGATATCCGGTTTGCTTGTGGCTGCGTTCATTGATGAAGGTCTTCAAAAGGTTTGAGTTAATGGACAGAGAATATGGGTCGGTGCTCAGCATTGTTGACATGTCAGTAAGAGTCAGACGGGTGATTGAAGCAGATATTTTTTCTCATCAGTTGGGTGATAAGGGTGATGTCTTGGGGTTATCTGGATTGATCCTTGCTTGCTATTGAGTTCATAGACATCCTGAACTGGAGAAAGTAGTTGCCAGTATGCTGTTTGTGAAATATCAGAGTATGCAAAGGAAGGAAATAGGCTGCCCACTGCGGGTGTTAGAAGGGGAATGTGCAGAGTGGGTTCGTAAAAGGTGGTTAGCAGTACTTGGATTGACATATCTGCCTGGAGAGCGCAGTACAACGGAGAGTTGTATGCTGCGTTCGGGAAGGATGAATCGCTCCCGAAAAGGAATCTATTGAT
>JAPFFP010000008.1:8198652-8211876 GCA_026153255.1 Solanum medicagineum | reverse complement strand
TCTAGATTGACGTCATTGGAAGTTTTGGATCTCTCTTACAACAGGTTCTCAGGTCAGATTCCAGACTTCCTGACGAAAATGGTAGGCTTGACTAGGTTGGTGCTTTCAAACAATCAACTATCTGGAGTTCTTCCAGAGTTTGGAAACTTTGTCAATGTTGAGACAGCTGGAAATGGGAATCTGATCTATCCTTCCCCAGTTGCTCCACCTCAAGCTGCAAAAAAGAATAAATCTATAGTTGTTGCAGTTGTTGTCCCAGTTGCAGGCGTAGCGACAATTGCCCTTTTCGCTGTGATTGCTATTTCAATCTCTAGAAGATATTACAGGATCAATGATGAACATTTTCACTCAGGAGTAGAAATTTCTCAATCCCCTGTCGTTCAGGGAAAGGTTTTGACTGCAAACAGCATTCACAAGTCAAATATAGAGTTCACAAAGGCCATGGTGGCAGTGTCTGAACCCTCAAATGTTGTGTTCAAGACAAGATTTTCAACCTACTATAAAGCTGTTATGCCATCCGGTACAACCTATTTTGTCAAGAAGCTTAATTGGAGTGACAAAATATTTCAGTTGGGAAGCCATGAACTATTTGGGGAGGAGCTAAAAAATATTGGAAAGCTGAACAATTCAAATGTCATGATTCCATTAGGCTATCTTTTGGCTGCTGATGGTGCTTATCTCTTCTATGAATTTGCCCCCATTGGCGCATTATATGATGTTCTTCGTGGTAGCTTGGGCTACTCGTTAGACTGGGCAAGTCGTTACAGCATAGCTATTGGAGTAGCTCAGGGTTTAGCTTTTCTTCATGGATGTGACACCGGTCCAATCCTCCTCCTCGACCTTTCCAGCAAGAGCATTCTCTTGAAGTCCCAGAATGAGGCTCAGATAGCAGACATTGAACTCTACAAGGTGATGGATCCTTCGAAGAGCACAGGCAGCTTTTCCGCTGTTGCTGGTTCTGTCGGTTATATTCCTCCAGGTAATGAACTACTACTTGGTTGAACTTTAAGGTCCTTCAACATTGATTTGTCCTAACTGCCTTACGTAGTTATTGTTGTTTTCAAACCCAAGAGACTTCATAATATCCTCCATCCTTGAAATGGTGTTGAACTGTCTTATGATATCTAAAGCGAAAGAGTGGCAGTATAGCTTAGAGAGGGAGGGGCGGATTAAACTGTAACATGAGAAGCCTCAAAGTTAAGCATATATTTAGTTTAATGATGCATTTCCTTTTGTGTTACAGAATATGCATACACAATGAGAGTCACAATGGCTGGAAATGTATATAGCTTTGGGGTTGTCCTGTTGGAGTTGTTGACAGGAAGGCCTGCAGTTAGTCAGGGAACCGAGTTAGCCAAGTCAGTGCTGAGCAACTCTGAGAAGCATACCAAGTGGGATCACATTTTGGATTCTAGCATTTCTAAGACATCGATCAACGTTAGGAGCCAAATGTTAGCAGTCCTCAAATTGGCACTGGTTTGTGTTAGTGCCTCACCAGAAGGCCGGCCAAAAATGAAAAGTGTGCTTCGAATGCTTCTCAACGCAAGGTAATTGGATGTCAATGGAAAGTTAAGAGAAAATGGTGAAGATGATTTTCTTTGGGGAGGAGCCACAAGTGGTGAAGGTGTTCTGAGCTATGCAGTATATGCCAGTTTTGCCAGTTTATACATATCAACATACATATAGATATATATGGTGATAGTAGCTACATAACTTTGAATATGATGTTAGTTCTCATTGTAACATAGTCAATTTTTCTCTTTCATGTGTAATATATTTTATATATAAGAAATGCGAAAGCACTCTCTATAAACATGTTTGCTTGAGTTATCTGCTTATTCACCTTTATTATATGCCATCCACATATAAAAATATTTTGTGAGCTTCTTAATTTAATCTTTTTGAGGGAGCTATTTATTGACGCGTCTACTTCATTATATTTCTTGTGCTACTTCAATTATGAATTTACAATATTACCTGTAATAAATTATTTTTTTCAATTGCTACAACTGTGATTTTACTATATCCCCCTAATCAATTATTTCAAGTTACAGTAAATACTAGAATTAGGATAAAACAAAAACAAAATCATAAATTAAGTTTTTTCTTTTAAAGCTAGACAAATAAAAATTACATAACTATTTTAATATCTTTTATATATTTGTCTCAAAAAAGTACTTTTAGCAAAATATAATATAAATAAATAAATAATTTTTATATATATTACTTGAGATGGTGTAAAAAAGTATTATAGGTCACAATAATTGTCATTAAAAATTTGATTCTTGAAATTTTATTAGTGCCATATAATTTGGAACTGAGTAATATACATTATTTAAAATTTATGTAAAGCATATAATAAATTACAAAAATTAATACTTTAAAATATTTTTAAAAATAAATAAAATTTTGATTGACTCTCAAAAATTTTATATCTGCAACATAAATTGGAAAGGGATAAGTAACATTTTTTATTTAAACTTAACATAAAATATATTATGACACAATATTTAACAACTTATATATACACACACTATATTAAAAGTGTGAAAGTCCTTAATAGTGTTGATTGAACTTTTTGCCTTTCATTAAAATACTCCGCTTTAGACAAAATGATCTTTTCACAAAATTAAAAATTAAATATAATAAACACAGTTAAAAAGATTAAACGAAGATGATTTTCTTATTATGGTTAAATCCCTACTCAAACAAAGAAATTTTCAAAAAAAAAGTTTCAAAGCAATAATAAAAAAAGTATGTAATAAAAAAGAAAAGGAAAAAAGTCTAATAATTAGATTTAAAACATTCCAAAAAAAAATAAAATAGGAAAACAAAACTTCAAACAAAAAAATAAAGATCCGTCCAAACCCCCTCCACCCCCACCCCCACCCCTCCCACAAATCCCACCCAAAAATAAAGATCGAATTCTTCTATTAATTATTTACCTAATATTTAGGTTTAAAATAAATTAACACAATTTTTACAAATTTACCAAATATAAAATTCTATAATTCAATACTAATTTCAATTAGACAATGACACTAAACACATATTATCTATATAAGGAGTAAATTTGTAAATGGTGTTTTTCTTTCTCTTTCGTGATAGTATATTATCCTATAATTGATATGCATGTTTGTAGATAAGTTGTCTACATACCCATGTTTGTTGATAAGTTGTCTGCATTTTTATTAGCTTTAATTTTTATTTGTATATGTACCTGCTTAGAAGGAATATATATATTTATTTACATTTGAAGAAGTTTTCAGAATACGACCTTACAAGTCTATCAAAAAAACTATAATATTTAATATGTATTTTCATGTACTAATATCGATATGATTTTGACTTTTGATTTGACCGATGAAATTTTTCTCCTTAATGGTTAGTGTGGTAGCGAGTTATCATGTTTCTATTTAAGTACACTTTTTATTTTAAATATTTTATGTTTTTTTTATTTTATTTTACACTTAATAATGTAAAGTACATACAATAATTTATATTTTTCTATATATATTTATTATTAATTAATGAGTTACTATTTCTCAAATTATTATTAAATTTGTTTATAATATTATTAAGTAAAGGGTCCTAAATAATATGGTAAAAATAATTAATAATTAAAAATCCTAATATATTGTAAAAAGTATTAGGAAAAAAAAATAATCAAGGAGTTCTAAAGTATATTTTATATTAGAGGTGTGAAGGTCTTTAATAATGTTATTTGAATTTTTGCCCTTTATTAAAAAAAAAAACTTTGTTTTACACCAAATCATTTGTTTACCCTTTTTCTTCAATTATGATATTATTATTTTGATAATATAATATATTTACTATAATAATTATAACAAAAATTAAATAGAAAATTTTTTCTTATTTCAAAAAATCTTTTTCAATTAAAATAGATTAGATTTTAAAAAATCATCAAAAAAAAAAAAAATTAAACAATAGGCGCAAAAAAAAAAAAAAAAGTTTTAGAGGTCAAAAAAATAGACAGAATAATAGTTAAAAATTATCTATTAACACTTGAATTCCTAAGTTCATGGGACAAGTCTAAATTAATTAACTTTACCTCTTATAAAATAAATTTTAATTATCTTTTAAATGTTGGCTAGATTCCTAAAATAAATGGGAAGAACAATTAAGTACTTTTCTTTTATTAGACTCTTTTAAAATATATGTTTGCTAGACCGCCTAGACTCCTAATAAATATAAAAAAACTTTTTCTTTTACTAGACTTTTAAAATTACCAAGCATGAGCTCTTGGTAACTAGTATATATATATATAAGATCTTTGAGAATGAATCTTAATTTATTCTTTTGAGACCCCCTTAGTATGTTAATCTTTTACAGTTTCATTTTTAAAGACAAACTGTGTAGATGTTTAGATTGCAATGTTTGGAGTTTGGACATGCCATTTGAGCTCAAATTTTAAATTCTCTTAAAAGCAGAATTTGGGACTCCAAAATCACAATGATCCATTGTTTGTACCATGTAAAAGAATTATATGGAACATGAAGATGTGCAATTATCAATGTGACGTGGTAAGATTGTATAAGAAAAAAATTGATACTTTTCACCACTTGTCTAATAAAAAAAACACAACTTAAAAATCAAACAAAAATTTCAACTTCAAGTGTAACTTCTTTCAAAACCTCATTGAATTTGGTTGCAGCTTAGCTTCATCTGTACAGATGGTCCTGCCACAGCCCTTGTGAAATCTCTTATTAAATAGTGAACTGCAGATACAACTGAAATTGCAGAACACTCTTTGAATATAGAATCAATTGAAGTTTTGCAACAATATTTGAATGAGCTCATCATTTATGGCAGCCATGAAAAATGTCCTTATGAGTTTACAGTTCAACAAAAAGAAAAGGATTAACCAAGCAAAAAATGACCCAACAATCCATTTCCATTCATCTTCTGAGTCATGACTAAAGTGATGCTTCAGATGATATAGCATCTGGTTTCCCATGGAGCTCCTGGCTGAAGCTCAAGCAAATTACACTACAAAACATTCTAATCTCCCATAATGAATACAAGAGTCTAAAGAGTAAGGTCTTTAGGATCCTCAATTATCTGTGCTAAGGTTTGCAGGAAAGCAGCCAAATCAGCACCATATATTACCCGATGATCAGCAGTGACATTGACCTGAAAATTTTAGTATTTTATAGCTTAAGCATCAACAGACTGATTATCCTAACCTCAATATGAGAAAAAGAATTAGTACGTCAGAGATTAATAGAAAACATATATCATCACTCTACCTGCATTTGGTTTGTCATGCCAATTCGACCATCTTTGGTGCCAACTAGTGTGGGTTGAGATGCTCCTACAGCCATAATTGCACCCTAGACAAGAGTTGAACCAACATGAGAAACAGTACCAGTAGTACTCACATATCAAGCAGGAGGCAACATAGCAAACAGATGAGTATCTACGACTGGCACTTACAGTTCCTGGCGGTAAGATGGCATCAAAACGGTCAACGCCAAACATCCCAAGGTTGGATAAAGTAAAAGTGCCTGCAGTACAAATCCCAACAGCCAAAACAATCAAACTCCTAAGCAACAGATGAACAACAAGAACCTCGGACATGCAAAAGCAGAGAAGTCAGCTGGATACAAAAAAATGAGCTTAAATGAAGAAGTGGGGACTCATGCAGCCGACCCTAGCACTTTAGGGACCAAGGCGTAGTTGTTTTACTGCAAAAGGAAAAAAGAAAAGGAAAGGGGAACTTTCTAAACACAGCTAGCTTAAATGATCTCTCAGCATGAAGACAAGAAATAGACATACTCTTTCTCATATTTTGATATTTGGTCAAGCGGCATCTTAGCAAGGTAGTTGATTTTCAGTTTACCTTCTTCTCTCTGTTAAGGAGTCATGCGAATAAAATAATACTCTTTGATTGAGTTTATCCAAAAGTCCAAACTAATTATTATTCCAGTGCAGAAAATGATGCCAAATTACACCAAAACACCTAGTCTCTACTTGCAAGAGGAGATAACATACATGCTTCGGCCTTCCTCATAAAAGCATGAATAGCTACATAATCATTTGAGGGCTATAACATCACATAGCTCTAAAAAGTTATGCAATTTGTTGTCCACAAGATACTTGTTGGCACACACAAACCAACAGGAGACCATCCGAAAAGTGCAAAGGCATAAAAGTAAAAGACACACTTTACCAATAACAGAAAAACTAAACAGAGTTTTAAAACAAAAAGAATATGGAAATTAAGCATTCTGAAGATGAGAGCATGACCTAGAAGAAGGGATATCAATAGTTTTTCAGGGACCAGGAGACATAATCCTAAATCCCCTGTTCTGCAGATTCCCACCTCCCTTGGCAGTTCAGCTCAAATGGCCCACAATAGGTGAATGTAGTACCGGAAATTGTAGAATAACAAATTGTAGTAGAGATTTTATTATGGAAGAGAAGTCCTCCTCAGGGTTACTAGCTTAGCTCACAAGGACATTCATAAGGATCAACACCCCCCCCCCCCCAAAAAAAAAAAAAAAAAAAAACTTATGCACTATAATAGAACTACTAAAACCATTTAACAGTGTACACTCATAAGGATCAACCACCCCTATCACGAAAAAAGAAACAAGGGAGAAATTAGCTAGAAGATGACATTTATTACACCTCAATTTTTACTAAGGTTACAAGCCGTCTTCCAATTAACACAAAAGCTCTTTTATATGCAGTACTACAACTACTGTCACTTGTTGAATTTACAGAGTACAGAGGGAATTGAAATAAAATGAATAGTCTCACACACATAAAGGACGTAAAACCTAATGCTAGTACTAGAGAATCTCTTATATTATAGAAATTTATTAGGTAATGGAAAGACAGGAAATTGTGGGGATCTCTTCATGATCTAGTGAAAAGGTCAGAGGATAGAACCACTTTTATCTCAAACAAGACATGGAATCGTGGGATGGTAGGATTTTATGGCAATGTGTGGGAAAAATTGGCTTCTACGGTAACAGGACAGTGATTTGCATGGCATGACGTAGCGGGATTTTATGGAAAGATATGACTAGACAAAAGATAATGGAAAAACATGAAGACAAGAAAAGATAGCGGTCTTGAATGAAGGGGATTGGATTAATGGATTTTAATGGGCAAGTATAGTGTTTAATGACTTGTTAATTTTTCCTTAGTCTACCATTCTTCGTAATCTTCTTATTTTTTGCTCTAGTGAATTATCTTTTGACATGGTAATTCTTCTTCCATATTCCCTTTCAAACCTTTTGGTGAAGTATTGATTGGACCATTTAAATTAATCCTAACAAATTCTGCTGGATCAATTTCATTTGGGTCTCGAGAATCTTGCAAAATTGCATATAACTTCTTGCACGCTTCCTTTACATATTCCCAATAAGGATGATTAGAAGTACAATTCCAAGTCCTTTCTTCCTTGGACCATGTCTCCTTTGGGATGCACTTGTTCTGTTAGAAATAATCCTGAGTTTGTCTTCGAGGTATCAGAGCCAAACCAATAAGCTTGGAGAAAGAAGTTGTTTATAAAACCGTGTCGGAAATATCTTCATCTTCCAAACTTGTTCATTCTCTTGTAAATATTAATGTCTTCAACTCTTTGAAAAGCCCTTTCAAGAAAATATGACTAATTGTATGAAATTGATTTCCTAACTGAAGAGCAAAAAGCATCATCCATGTCCTTACCTCTTATAAATCCTTATTCTACTTTTCCCAAGAATTGATTATCGCCATGGATCCATATCATTTCTTAGTCCAAAACAAGCTCATAGGAGTAAGAAAATATGTTATTTCTTCAAAACTTGATCAACATTCTATTCTCGCAACTCTAGAAGAACAATTCTACTCTTTTTTCTGAGAAAAACAATTTTCTTTTTTTGAGATAAACTCCAGAAGAACAATTCATCACCTTGCAAATTCCAAATAATTTTCCTAGACAGTGGAAAATTCACGGTTTTACTCGTATTCACTTTGGAGCTTTCAGAATTGCCTTATCCCATCATGGGAGAGAAAAAAATATAGCCCAGAGAAGAATATTCCAAAGCTCAGAGAATAATTCTCCAATAGAAGAGATGCATCCCAAAGGAGATGTGGACAAAAGAAGAAGGGAGTTGGAGTTATACCTCTAGTCATCCTCATTAGGAAAATGTAAAGGAAATACACAAGGAGTAGTATGCAATTTTCGAAGGTTCCCAAGACCCAAAATGAAATTGTTCCAGCAGCAGAATTTGCTAGGATTAATTTAAATGATCCAGCCAATGTTTCACCAAAAGGAAGGAAATCCAGACGAGGCCCTTTTCTGGCAAGGGTGCCTTTGCGAGCCAGGCTAGCAACCCCTTTGTAGGAGAATTTTTGTTGTCACAATGGAATCTCCCCTATATTCTTTACCATTCTACGATCCCCATTACTGTAGGCCTTGTGAAAAGACCAGATTAAACATATCAACTTAAAATGTAATGGTGTACGGTAGTTCAAAGATCATTCACAGATCATTGTCCATTGGATATCAAATTTTCTAATCAGGAATGCTTTGAAGATCCAATTGAAGAATATGATGAGCATTGGGAGTGGAGAGAAACAAGGCCATGTGGTATGCTTCCATCCTACCATACTCACTCGTAAGATTAAACTTGAAATTATATGTTTGACTTCCTTGATGAAATTTGAAAGGTTTAACCTCATTCAATCGCTTCACCTCCTTTCTCTTTCAATTGTGTGCAACCTCCTCAACCTCAGAAAATGTCCAAAAAGATGGATAAATAAAAATATTTTTGTTTTGAGGACATTATTTGAGATTGCTATGCTATTCTCTCACTATTATAGATATGGTCCTATAGAAATGTCTTGCTTAGCTTGAACATTAAACAACACAAGAACATAAGAATCCTACCATATCAAATAGCAAGCAAGTAATATCTTGCAAAACAGAATGCTAACTCTCTGCCCAACTCCAAGTAAAACCCAGGAAAAATAATAAAGGATGGATTTTCGCTGGAAGTAGGATTTGATATTTATACATGAAGCAGACCTACTATTCCAATGAATAAAAAGTACTCCTTCCATCCCAAACTTAAATGACTTCAAATTTAAGTATTCCAACTATCCCAAGAATGACAGACATTGTTCTTTTAGTAAATTTATTTACACCACTTTTGAAAGTTTTAAGACTTCAAATTTGTTTAACTAATACAATTAGAACTTTGATAATGGTTTTCTCCATTATACCGGTCAGATTTACTGTTTACTTTTTCCTAGCATGTATACATAGATTATACATGGTTATACACATATTATACATGGATTGTACGTATACTACACATCCACCGGCTATTTCTAGTTTAAATGGGTAAACGAGAGTCTATATAGGTTAATTCTTCTATTTTATTTGACTAATTATCCCAATTTTGATAGTCCATTTTTTATTTGACAAGATTATTGTGAGAAAGGTTGAAAACATGAGTTGTTTAGCATTTGTTGGGGAATATGTGGTGTCTTTGTCTTTTGCAGTTGTGTTCTAATCTATTTGATTGTGGTCAGCCAGAATAATCCTTTGTATCTATTCTGATCTCCCTTCCATTCATTTTATATAAAAAATTAGATTAGCAATTGAGGTGTATTAAAAACAGTAAACAGGGATATCAAACTCTTTTGTGGTATATAAAATGTTTAAAAGTGCTGACTTACAAATGAAAATATTTCACAACTAAAAGAAACAATTATAGATAAAAGTAATTTCATTAATAACTTTATCACACTAACATCTTAAATTTTGAATCCAATCAAACCGAATCACATAAAATCAATATTGAGGGAATTTTCTTTGTAGCTTCATTAGTCTCTCCAACAAGTGCCCATACCAACATTCTAACATGCATCAGCACAATGTAAATTATAAATCTCTAGCAACAGGAGAACGTCATGATGCAAAACCAACAAAAACTCACTTTATTAGCAGTCTAGACTTGACCCACTAAAACAACAATTGTAGTATCTTAAGCACTCATAAGTACCAAGTTCTTGTTTTCTGAAGTTGGACCAAAAAACTTCAAGAAACATGTCCAAGCAACACCAACTATTGCATAAAAAAAGTAAACTATTTGTTCTATGTTAAGGTGGCTAAACCACCTGTATTGCATGAAACTACGTTAGCAAGAATACCTCAATTTCTCATTTGGAGCTTCAGAGGCAACTTACCTCAAACTATAACAGTCTTTTGATGATCAGTTACAAGTTCTCAAGTTCAAGGCGAGGAGAATGCACCATATGTACGAGGAACTTGAAGAAACATTATGGCTATCTCCAAAATTATATGTCCCTTAGTAGCAGACCAACTCCTATCTCTTAATCAGTTCTAGGCATGTATCAGTCTACTGCGTGCAAGATTTAGTCATATGGACTTCAGAAATAATTGTGTAAGCTAATCCAAATAAAAATCATTATCCAAGTTAAAGAATCTAATTCAAGAAAACCAACCTATGTAAAGACAGGCAGTTGCAGTTAACAATATGATCAGCTGGTGATAGGCATATAAAGGCAAATGAAATAGCACACCTGTGGTGTATTCATGGGGTTGAAGTTGCTTAGCCCTGGCCTTATCAACCAACTCCTTCCATTTCCTTGACAATGAGTATAAATCAACCTGGAAGGAAAATTTAATCAAATCAATCACCTCGCGATAAACTGAGGAAGGTAGACAATATGAAATAAGAATATTAAAAATTGCTTTCAAACTAACCTTGTCAGCATCCTGAAGTACAGGAGTAATCAAACCACCATCTATGGCCACTGCAACAGCAATGTTAATACTGCTGTTATATGTGAAACTCTTCCCATCTCTACAACTAGAGTTCACAACAGGATGTTTCGCCAATGCAAGTGCTGTGGCTTTTGCTAACAATGCTGTCATTGTCACTCCTTTCGACTTGATCTACAAATTCACAAATACATTTAGGAACTGAAATGATGAAACTGCTTATCTTACGATTTACTAAAACATAATCAGGGTGGGGCATGTAGACGTATAGGAACTAGCATAGAAGTTTCACTCCTAGTTGCCTATTCTCAGAGAAATCTTATCCAAAAGAAGAAAGTCTGGATATTGCAGCAAGTACATTTCTCTAATTATTTTCAGTTATACCACTTCAGCTTCCATTTTCAGCTTATCTAAACTATGACTTAGCATAAACTTCCCAAAAGTCCAATCTTTTTAAGACTAATCAATGAAATAATAGAAAGCAAAAACCATACCTTCTTGTAGAGAGCATCAAGGGCATTAGTAGTAATAGTATACCCCACTCTGAAGGTTGGAACTGCCAAACTTTCCACCATATTTCGACTCACTGCATTCTGCATTGTCGTAAATGGCACAGTCGTACCCAATTCTACGGCTGGAGCCGCTGGCGCACCACCACTTGGCTTCGCCGCTGCCACTGACGCCACACCAGCAGCAACACCAACAGGAGCAGAAGCAGCTGCTGCTTCAACATCCTTTGCCACAATCCTCCCATTAGGCCCACTCCCAACCACTCCCCTCAAGTCCAATCCCAATTCCTTAGCCAATTTCTTAGCATACGGTGAAGCCACCACTCTCTTTCCCCCTTCTGATGCCGGGTGTATGGATGACGCCATTTTCACCGGCCCAGCATCAGAAGAAGACGATGAAACTGCAGCCTCAACCGGAGAAACCTCTTCCGTCACAGCAGCAGCAGCAGCCCGAGTTTCTTGAGTAGAACTGGAAGTGGGTGTTGCAGATTGAGATTTGGCAAGGGAAATTTCATCTTCAGATTCAGCAAGAAGAGCAATTGGAGAACCAACAGGTGCAGAACTACCTTCAGGGACAATAATGGTAGCAAGATAGCCATCATAGAAAGATTCGACATCCATATCAGCTTTATCGGATTCAACAACGACAACTGATTCACCTTTAGCAAGTTTATCACCTTCAGTTTTGACCCAACTGACAATCTTTCCTTCAGTCATAGTAGAACTAAGTGCTGGCATGAAAATCTCACGGATCTTGGCTTCAACGACATGAGTTTTACGCCAATGGGTTGTGGGAAAGACAGAAGAACGGCGGAGGGTGGCGGGTGTGGTGGGGATGAAGGTGGATTGGAGAAGATGAGACATTTTGGGAAGAAATGGAGAGAAAATGGGAATGATTCAGAAATGGCGAAAAGAAAGGCGTAGTTTTGTGTTTTATGGAAATGGATTTCTTGAATGTATCGAAAGAGAGAGTGGGCGGAGAATTCAACAACATTACCGGTGGATTTTGGTGATCAATTGTTTTTTCCTTCAATTTTTTTTTTTTTTTTTTTTTTTTGGGCTTTTTAAACGGGAACTATAAATTTAAACATAAATATATTTTTTTTTTAAAAAATTTGGACTCTGTTGATATTTATATCTCTTAATTTTTAATATTTATAAAAGGAAAATTTTTATTAATAGTCAGTCCTTGAAACTTAGTATAGTCAAATAACTATATTTTACATAATTACACAATATAACCTCGGCTATGCCACCTGGAGAGAGGAAAGAGGCAAGCAAGATCAAGAGAGGGAGGAAAGAAGTGAATTGTATATGTATATTTATCAAATTGTATGTGTATATCTGTCAAATAATTGTATATATATAATTAATATACATATATATTTGTATATCTGGCAAGCGAAATTGAGAGAGGAAGGAGAGAGGCGAGCGAGGGTGGAGAGGTGTGTGTATATATATATCTATCGAATTGATTGTGTATATCTGTCAAAATAATTGTATATATGCAGCTGGTATACATTTGTAATTGTATATCTACAAGAAATTGCAGAGAGAGAGAGGAGAGAAGCGAGAGAGAGGGGAAGAGAGGAGAGTGAAAATAGCAACAAACCCCTAACTATAACAATAAAATCCTAACTATAGTTATACATTGTAATTTTTTCAAACTATAGTTAGATAATGTAAATACGTGTCATATGTTTGCCTAATTATGTTATTTTTCCTTTATAAAATAGTCAATTGAATTTGTATAAAGTTGAATATGTAGACATAAGTGTCCAACTTGAAATTTCACATGAATTGTTATATAAAATGTGTGTGTCTACTTGTTCAACTTTATTCAAATTAAAATTTTTATTTTTGCACATCAAAAATTAAAGGACAAAAATATTAATTGAGATCAAGTTAAACAATATGTTTATATATTAGTTAATGCTCTACATCTTC
>JAPFFP010000008.1:8186130-8198552 GCA_026153255.1 Solanum medicagineum | reverse complement strand
AAGTAGTTTGTGCTTTTGTATCTGTAATAGTGCCTAATCGGCACTAGTCACGGCCCCAGGGTCGGGTCGTGACAATACCGTTGAGGCCCGAATTCGGTACATTCTCAGAGGTGGTAAACCCTCATTTTTCTCTAGAGGAACCCTTATTTATGAGCTTGATTCAGTCTATCTCTTCCTTTGAATTGGGGTGTCTATGGCCTTTCATGGCACCATCTAGACTGTCAAGTAGAGGCTTCGTAGACTATGAGTATAGAGTATGGAGTTGATGTATCTAAACTTACTTCTATTTTGAAAACTATGATATATTAGAGATATGCTTTTTTTATCTTCATATGAGGCCCCTGATTATTGAGCTATTCTTCCAACCTTGATTGAGCATGAAGTTTTCAAACTGAGTTTACAACTACCGAGTCTATTTTACTAAGTATACTTTTAAAAAATACATGTTTTACTCTAAACTTGCATAAACTTGTTTGAGCATGAGTTGTTGAGTCGAGATGAGTGAGTCGAGCCTTACTATTCTTGAGCTATTTTACATACCAGTATATTCCATGTACATACGTCCACTTTGGGTCTACATGATACAAATACAACAGATAGAGGATCTCAACATGCTCACCGTTGAGGCCCGGATTCAGTACATTCTCGGAGTTGGTGAGCCCTCCTTGTTATCCGCAGAATCCTTTGTTTATGAGCTTGATTCATTCTATCTTTCCTTCTTTGAATTGGGGTGTCCATGGCCTTTCATGGCACCATCTAGACTGCCGAGTAGATGCTTCATAGATTATTAGTATAGAGTATAGAGTTTATGTATCTAAACTTACTTCTATTTTGAAAACTATGATGTATTAGAGATATGTTATTTTTATCTTCATATGGGGTCCCTAATTATTAAGCTATTCTTCCGTTGTTGAGTATGATGTGACAATGAGGTCAAGTGGTTCTCTTAAGGGATCAGGAATGGTTCTTCAAGTGCCAGCCATGCCGAGGATACCCTCTCGGGAAGTGATAAACTTGGTATCATAGCACAGAGTTCAAGAGTCCTAGGGAGTATATGAAGTCGTATCTAGTAAAGTCTTGTTTAAGAATGGGTTGTGTACCACACTTCATAAACGCGAGGCTACAGAATATTGGGAACTGTTAGCCTTTTCTTATGATCTGAGTTCATGCGATAGAGTTGAAAACTCCATGAAATTTCTTTTTTAATTCATGCATTATGCGATTGTTGATCATGCCTCCTAGACGCATAGTGACCCGGAGGAATGCTTCAGCTAGCATTGCTGAGGACCCTATTCAGAGGTGCCTCCTCAAGTGGAGATGATGGGACAAGGTCGATCGCCCAGGACTGCTAGTGTTCCTGTGACACCTACTGCTCCACCTGTTCCTACTTCAGAGGCTGATTTTAGAGGAGCCATTGATATGCTCACACAGTTGGTAGCTACCCAGAGTAGGAATCAGGGTTCACAAACCCCTAGTTCTAGCTCTTATGAGCGAATAGTTGCTTCTAGACTGAGAGACTTTCTGAGAATAAACCCACCTGTCTACACTGGGTCTAAGGTTGAGGAAGACCCTAAGAACTTCATTGATGAGATGTGGAAGGTACTGAAGACTATGCATGCAACTAAGGCTGAGGGAGTTGAGCTTGCTGCCTACCAGCTCAAAGATATGGCCAATGTTTGGTACAACCAATGGGAAAAGGGCCGAGGTGATGATGTTGAGCCCGCTGTTTAGGATGAGTTTGAGAGTGCCTTTCTTAACCACTTCTTTCCTTGGGAATTGAGAGAGGCAAAGGCTAAAGAGTTTATAAATTTGAAACAAGAGGGGATAATTGTTAAAGAGTATAGCCTGAAATTCATCCAGCTGTCCAGGTATGCACTGGAGATGGTTCCGGATATGAGGGCAAAGATGAGGAAGTTTGTGTATGGATTGGGTAAGCATGTGAAGAATGAGTGCAAGGCAGCTTTATATAACTCAGGTATGGATATTTCCTGAATGATGGTTTATGCCCAACAGACGGAGGAGGATAAGAAGAAGGACAGAGAGGAGCACCTGATTAAGAAGGCCAGATCAACAAGGCCTGAGCTCAGTCACAACAAGCAGAGTAACGGAGATAAGTCCTATTTTCAGAAAAGGTCTTCTAACTATGCACCATCTTCAGCCAGTGCACCAGCCGCAACTCAGAGGTATGATCAGAGACCCCAAGGTCAGACTAACTTTAGGGCAGAGGGTGCACCGTCTCAAGCAAGTGCGACTCTTGTCTCTAAAAGGAAGCCACCTTGTGGGAAATGTGGCAGGATGCATTTGGGAGAGTGTAGAAATGGAAGAAATGCTTGCTACAAGTATGGCCAATCGGGTCACTTTCAGAGTGATTGTCTGATGTGGGGAAAAACGACCCAGATCTTACCACAGCACCACCAACGAAGGGTAACCAGAGGGGTGCCACACTAGGGGAAGGAGGTGGGATGAACCGTTTGTATGCGATAGGGAATCGACAAGACCAGGAGATTGCACCAGATGTTGTAACTGGTATGCTTCAAGTCTTTACCTTTCCTCGCCATGCTTTACTTGATCCGAGTGTAACTTGGTCTTTTGTGACGCCACATGTGGCGCGTAGATTTGAGATTTTTCCTGAATGTTTGCTTGACCCATTTTCTGTTTCTACTCTTGTTGGTAAGATCATTTGAGTTAAGAGAATCTATAGAGATTGTGTAGTGTCCATCTATCATAGGGATACATTTGTTGATTTGATTGAGTTGGAGATAGTTGATTTCGACATGATCCTTGGTATTGATTGGCTTCACACCTGCTATGCCTCTGTTGATTGCCTAACTAGGACTGTCGAATTCCAGTTTCCAAATGAGCCTATTACTAACTGGAAAGGAGATTCTATTGCGTTGAAGGGTAAGTTTATTTCTTACCTCAAGGCCTAAAAACTAATCTCTATAGGATGTATCTATCACCTCGTGCGACTTAAAGCTGATGATGTTGAGCCCCCTTCTCTTGAGTCAGTCCTGATAGTGAGTGAGTTTCCTGATGACTTCCTTAAGGATCTACCTGGAGTCCCTCCTGGTAGAGAGATCAACTTCAGAATTGATGTTCTTCCTGATACCCAGCCTATCTCTATTCCGCCGTATAGGATGTCCCCTACAGAGTTGAATAATTGAAAGAATGGTTGAGGGATTTGTTAGAGAAGGGATTCATAAGGCCGAGTGTCTTTCCATAGGGTTGTCCAGTCTTTTTTGTGATAAAGAAAGATGGTTCTCTAAGGATGTGTATTAACTACCTCCAATTGAACAAGGTGACCATCAAGAATAAGTACCCCTTCCGAGGATTGATGATTTGTTTGACCAACTTTAGGGTGCTAATATTTTCTCTAAGACAGACCTCAGATCAGGTTATCATCAGTTGAAAGTGAGAGAATGTAATATCCTAAAGATAGCTTTTCGAACCTGATATGGCCACTTTGAGTTCTTAGTGATGTCTTTTGGGTTGACAAATGCGCCCACAGTGTTAATGGATCTGATTAACAGAGTATTCAAACAGTATATTGATATGTTCTTGATCGTGTTTATTGATGACATTTTGGTGTATTCCAAAAATAAGGAGTATGCCAATCACCTCAGGATCGCTTTGTAGACACTCCGGACAATGAGAGATATGCAATTTTTCTAAGTGTGAATTTTAGCTCAAGTTTGTGGCTTTCTTAGGTCATGTAATTTCTGGAGATGAGATTCGAGTAGATACTTAAAAAATTGAGACAGGTAAGAACTGGCCAAGACCAACCTCACCGATAAAGATGCGGAGTTTTCTGGGATTGGGTGGCTATTATCGGAGGTTTTGTTAAGGGATTTTCTTCCATATCCGTACCATTGCCTAAACTGACGCAGAAGAAGGTGAATTTTTAATGGTTTGACAAGTCTGAGAGGAGTTTCTAATAGCTAAAGACGAGGTTAGTCACTGCACCAGTATTGACCTTACATGATGGAACAGATGGGTTTGTGATCTACTGCGATGCTTCGAGGGTATAATTGGGATATGAGTGTTGATACAGAAGGGAAAGGTTGTCGCCTATGCTTCTAGACAGCTTAAGGTGCATGAGAAAAACTATCTCACCCATGAATTCGAGTTGGCAGTGGTGGTGTTTGCTCTCAAACTATAGAGCCACTATTTATATGGAGCATATGTTGATGTATTCACCGACCACAAGAGCCTTTAATACATCTTCACCCAGAAAGAGCTTAACTTGAGGCAGAGGAGATGGCTTGATTGCTCAATGACTACGACATGAGCATCCTGTATCATCCAGGTAAGAATAATGTGGTTGCTGACGCTCTTAGCAGGTTGTCCATGGGAAGCACCGCCCATATGGGAGAAAAGAAGAGAGAGTTAGCCAGAGAGGTTCATAGACTAGCCCGACTGAGAGTTCAATAGGATGAGTCAGGGGAAGGATGAGTGCATGTGCAAAATGGACCGACATCATCTCTAGTAGTAGAGATGTAAGGGAAACAAGATCAAGACCCGGTCTTATTACAGCTAAAGGAGTATATGCATAAGTAGAAAGTGGTGGCTTTCGCCAAAGGGGGAAACAGAGTATTGAGATATCAAAGGAGATTGTACATTCCCAACATTGACGAGGTTCGAGAGAGGATCATGGTAGAGGCCCACAGTTCCAGATATTCCATCCACCTAGGATCTACCAAGATATACCACGACTTGAGAGAAGTCTACTGGTGGAGTGGAATGAAGAGGGACATTATAGAGTTCGTTTGCAAGTGCCCGAATTGCCAACAAGTTAAAGTTGAGAACCAAAGGCCATGTGGAGTAGCTCAGAACTTCGAGATTACAGAGTATAAATGGGAGATGATCACCATGCACTTAATCACATGTTTACCGAGGTCCCACAAACAGCATGATTCAATTTGAGTGATAGTTGACAGGATAACTAAATCTGCTCATTTCTTAGCGGTTAATAAGACTGACACTGCAGAGGATTATGTCCGGTTATATATAAGGGAAATTGTTAGATTACATGGTATGCCCGCTTGGATATAAGGGAGATTGTTAGATTGCATGGAGTTCCCTTATCTATTATCTCACATAAAGGGGCTCAATTCACTGCTCAGTTTTGGAAATCATTTTACAAGGGTTTGGGTACGAAGGTGCTCCTTTGCACAACTTTCCACCCTCAGATGGATGGCAAGGCAGAGCGTACTATTCAGACGCTGGAGGATATGTTGAAAGCCTATGCCATTGACTTTAAGGGTAGCTGGGATAACCACTTGTCATTGATAGAGTTTGCCTACAATAACAGTTTTCATTTGATTATTCAAATGGCCCCATATCCCTGTCTATTCTTGACTGATATTGATGAGAGAGTTGATGGTAAGTATTTCCCCTCTAAATTCTTGAATTTCCATTCCTTGAGTCTCCTTTCATTCTTTATATGGTAGACGATAGGGTTCTAGAGTCCGAGCTTAGATTGATGTGATTTGATGACTATTTGATTGCATTACTTGTTGAATTTCTTAATTTTTTGATTGCTTGATTGTGATGAGAGCTAACTGATTATTAGAGTCCATAGGGAGATTCGTGTCTTGCCCTAAAATACCTATCCTTCTCTTCGCTCGAGAAAGAATGGTCCCAAGGGAGAGATAATGTAACACCTCTTAGATCCTCCTATCAGATTTGGATGTGTATGTACAAATGATGTTGAGGTGATGATGAGAAAAATCTGAGAAAAAGCTGAAGGATTGGACATATGAGGGTCACTATGAGTCGTAGAGGGGGATTAAGACTCGTACAAAGGGGTATCATAGAGAATTTTAGCAACTTAAGATTTCAGGACCCTTCAGATACGAGGTGAGGTGTACGGTTCATAAAGAGCACTAGACTTGTAACAGGGGGGTTTCTTAAAGGCTTCCAATGATTCAGGATTTTGAGACTTCCATTCTATGAAGATCAATTACGACCCATAGTGAGGACTATGAGTCGTAGTTGGGGTGTCGTAGACCATGTCGGTAGATTTTAAGAGGAGTATTTTTGTCTATTCCGGACCCTTTACAATAAACCCTTCATGATTTTTGGCTTGTATAAATCCTTGAGATAAACCCTAAGGCCATTCATTCCTTATTCCGCACTTGTGTTTTCTTGAGAACAAAGAGAAGAGAAGAAAAAAGTTAGGGTTTTGCAATCCAAGAGCAAAAATTGGGCGAGGATCGATTATTCTTCGATTTCCAGGTATGTAAGACTTACCAAATTGTGGATTCCTTTTTCCACACGTCCTTTCCATTATTTTGAGTCAAGATTTGAGACGAGTTAAGATTTTTGAGAAATTTCTCCTATTTTGATACTATATTCTTGTATTCGCCATGAGGTCCTATTTTATTACATGAGAAAATTTCTATATTACATGAGTATTGACATGAGATTTGGACATGTATTTTTATACTTGGCTATATGAGTCTTACATTTTCATGATTTATGGATTTCTTTGCATAACAGTGAGATTGAGGCTGAGGTTGAGGTTGAGATTGAGTACATGAGTTGAGCAATTTGAGCATGATTGAAGGTGTATATTGCATTGATATCACATGCATTACTACACATGATATCTTACTTGCATTGCATGATGAGTAAATTCATGAGCCCAAATAACTGTATTAAGTTGAGTCATGTTTGATTTCTTGTATTGATTAATTGAATTGTTAAATAATTGAGGTGAGTTAATTGATGAGTTGAGACTGATGAGCTAATTGATGAGTTGAGATTGATGAGATGGTGATGAGTTGATTGATGAGTTGAGTATATTTTAGTCTTGAGAGGAGTATCGAGTACCTATCATGGAGCGAGTATATTTCTACTTTAACCCATAGAACTACGTTGCCAGCGTAGGATAGTCGCCACAGCTAATCTGGCAACTCTTGTCCAGCAAGTGAATAATTATTCGGGATCCAAGAGAGAGTTGATCGCCCTTTTCCGTGGCAAGTTAAGGGCAGATGTGGCAACGATGTTTATTCTTTGTGCATCATCTAATTAAAGGTGGTGGGATGAGGATACTGGTTAAGAGAAACACCCAAGCAAAACCTTGATTAAGCATGAAGTTTTTAAATCGAGTTTACAACTACCGAGTCTATTTTACTGAGTATACTTTTAAAAATATGTTTTACTCTAAACTTGCATAAACTGATTTGGGCAAGAGTTGTTGAGTCGAGATGAGTGAGTCGAGCCTTACTATTCTTGAGCTATTTTACATACCAATATATTCCATGTACTGACGTCCATTTTGGGCCTGCATCGTTTTATGATGCAAATACAGCATATAGAGGATCTCAGCATGCGCACCATTGAAGCCTGGATTGGGTACATTCTTAGAGCTAGTGAGCCCTCCTTGTTCTCCGGAGGAACCCTTGTTTATGAGCTTGATCCAGTCTATCTTTTCCTTCTTTGAATTGGGGTGTCCATGGCCTTTCATGGCACCATCTAGACTGCCGAGTAGAGGCTTCGTAGACTATGAGTATAAAGTATGGAGTTGATGTATCTAAACTTACTTCTATTTTGAAAACTATGATATATGAGAGAGATGCTTTTTTTTTATCTTCATATGAGGCCCCTGTTTATTGAGCTATTCTTCCTTTGTTGAGTATGATGTGACGATGAGGCCAAGTGGTTCTCTTGAGGGATCAGAAATGGCTCTTCTAGTTTCAGCCACGCTAAGGGTACCCTCCTGGGGCATCACAGTTAAATTACAAAATAAAGAAAAGTGAGGAGTTAAAAAATAAAGTAGAACAACAAAATAAAATGTCAATAAAAAAGGACTATATTGAGAAATATAAAAGAAAGAAAAAAACTAAAAATAAATAAAGGAAAAAATAACCCAAAAAAAAATAAGTGTATTGGTTATTTTGTGGGGCTAAGATTCAAAATTTTCTTTTACGGCATGATATTTAGAGTTCAATATAATTTTTTAAAAATTTAATTTAGAATTTAACATTAAGGTAATTATTAATATCATAATAGAAATAAAGTTGCTTTCATGATTCTTTTATTTTTGTGAAGTTAGAAAATTAACTTTGTAATAAGTACTTTCAATACTAACATCAAAATAAATAGAACTATTTCTACTTATTGAAGACAATAATAAAATGAATCATGATTCATCGACAAAGTTAACCACAAATATATTATACTTGAGTTGATCAAAGATTTATACATATTATCATATGCAAAGCGTGTGGTGCAAATATTACAAATTAAAGGTTGTAAGGGTGGAAAATAAATACCACTTGCAAAAATACATGAAGATTGACAATTTTTTAAAGATATCAATATTTTATATATTCATCGAACATGAAATCTGCTAATTCATAATCTAACATACTTCTCTACTTCCTCTATGTATAGAATTTCTTAGAATTCAATTTTAAAAAGTTTGATTGTAAATGACGGATTTATATCATATGAACATTTGAAACAAATCATAAAGTAATATATTAAAGTTGTTTACCGAAAATAAGTTACTTATCTATTTCCTCTATGCATAGAATTTCTTAGAACGAATTTAGCTTTAACAAGTTTGATTGTAAATGATGCATATATATCATATGAACATTTAAAACAAATGATAAAGTCATATATTAAAGTTGTTTATTGAAAATAATATGTGAGCTTATATTGGGCCCGTATCACAGGCCTTAAATTATCTAGTGTGAATATATGTCTGTGTGTGTATATATATATATATATCACTGTGGCTCAGTCGAGATGTATCTTGTCTATAGTAGCTTTGTGAAGATGACTTCCAGGCTCTAGGAGGGTTGTTTTGTAGTTATGTGTGTCTATATAGCATCAATTCTGCTCTTGTTTCGTGATAGTTTGTCGGTTGATCTTCTTTCGTGTTATCTTCTCTTCTCACACCCATTACTGACAGTTTTGATTATGGGACTTATCTATTGGTGAGTTATGGTAGGTGTCATCATTACTTGGAAAGTTAGGTCGTGATATGAATACTCATTCAAAATAGAAACTTAACGTAAGGACCTGGATTTTTATATAGCTTTAGTGGTGCTTGGAATTTGGTTCCGAAAAGTTTTGGACAAAGGTGACATATTACGGAAGCCTCCACTCCTTCGTTACTATTCGTTCTTATTCTAAACACTTAGCTTGTCGTTCATTCGCTCAAACGCTTCCCGAATCCCCTTTTTGAACTCTAACCAGGGGTTTCCCATGGAATCTCCAAGTTTAACTAATTTCGCTTTCAAACCCTTAATTCAAGCATACTTATGTTGTTCAAGGCCGTCGTGGGTCTCCTACATCAAGCCGATTTCAAAAGAATTCCATTGGTTAACTTTCTCACAAGTACGGTAGAACTGTCAACTTTAAAGGATCATATCTCTTAGCACAAAAGGATCGGGAAGGTCCATGACCTATTAAATTAAATCCCTTTGAGTTAGCTTTCCAACGCACTTGGTTTCATCTCATTTCGAGTTTCGATAAAGAAGTTATGCCCATTTTCGTAGGACCCTCTTGTGCAATGTTGCCACACGGGCACCTATACGGGCATAAGGCTTATCACTATCCGTGGGAACAACCTTGAGCCTGAAATGACCATTTTTATCCTAAGTATTAGGGTACGACCAGTGGTACTAACCATATGGCCTTCAAGGTGAGGAAAATCATAAGTATGGTACGATATTGGTTTAAAGGGACTTTCTTGGCCAAGTATGGCACCACGGCTCACCACACGAGTCGTGGTGAGGGTGACGAGCCGTATAGGGGGTAGTAGAGTCTTCAAGGTTTGTATGGGGAGTTTTTGGCTAAGGTTGGTGCCACCCCCAGCCCCACGAACTGTGGTGAGGCTCAGGAGTCGTTTACCTAACCGTGAGACCCATCTTGGTGTTAAAAATTTCTAAGTATTGAGCCAACTTCCAACTTCCAGAAGTCTTGCTAAGTGTGAGTTCACAGGCCAGTTCACGGACCGTGTAATGCCACACAGCCCGTGACATCGTCAGTGAAGTGACTTCGACCAAAGTTTCTATCTGATTCATTAATGACATTTTTGTAAATTTGATTATTTGTATTGGTATTTTGGGTATTCTTATGCTATTCTATGGTCATCTAAAGACCTAAAACCTATTTCAAACATTCAAAATCATTCTTCATATTTTTAAAACCCTCTCAAAAGCTTTCCACAAAAGAACTCTCGGAGATTCCAACATTTGAGCTAGGAAACTCAAGTCTTCTTCAAATTCTTTGGTATTTCTTCATCTTGGTGAAGATATGTGGGTTGATCCTTGATTTCCTTTCAATCAAGGAAACCCAAAATTATTTTCAAGAAATCTATATGAACTTTGCTTACTTTAATTTGAGGTTTTGAATATTATGATTCCTAAAATTCTATTAATGTTTGGGTTATGTTTATCTATTGATATTAAGATTATTTAAGCTTTGAAATATTGAATTTCATCTTTTTTATGAATCTAGGATTATGCATGTCCCTTTTAAATGTTTGTTTGAGCATGGGTGGTTTGTACATGATTTTAAATGTGAAGTTAATTATGAATTTACTTCAATTTCATGTTATGCTATTGATTTTAGATTGAATCTTAACTACCCATGTCATTCTCACACCATTCATAGCATATATATTCATGTTCATGAGATTTTATGATATTATGAACTGGGTTAAGCTCAATTATGTTCATGTATATGATTTTGACAAAGTATTGGTTATGACAAGAATGTGATCACATATATATCTATGATTTTGGATCTTTGAGCATTATAGGTGCTTGCACCATTATGTATGTATGAATGAGCTATTCCTATGCATGAGTAATATGAATTATGAATTATGATTTGGCATTTGAGCCTAAATATGCATTGAAATGATTTGGAAAATGATATTGCCTCTTTTGAAAGCATGTATAAATATACGCATATGTATTCTTGTGGGATGTCAACTTAGCACCAATGGATTGGGGGCGTTAGGGCTATCCCCAAGGGCCCTCTCCCTTTCCTTGAACTATATGTGCCAGCATAGGAATGGTAGTCATCACCGAAATGACTGGGTCGTAAGGGATAACTATTCATTTATGATATGATATGATATGTTTTGATAAGGAATTAAATCCTTCCGAAATGATCGGGACGTAAGGAAGGTGGTCACCACATACGAAATGATTGGGTCATAAGGTATGGTGTAGATTAACTTTGGCAAGAAATATTCTCTCACCCGATGGGAGGTCAACATCGGGCAAATTCATGTAATAGCTCACATGGGTTTGAGATGTCGGTTATGGTCACATCACCAATATATATATGAGTATCATTTGCATTTCATGCATCATGAATTTCATAACATCTTGTTATATTACATTCTTTGCTATAAATCTCTTTCTATATTATGTGCCCTTGTCATCTAACGTTGAAGTGCAAGTTTGGTAAGTTACATGCATTGCATCCCGCATACTTAGTACATTTAAACGTACTAATGCATACTCTTGCTTATATGATTTCACCATGTAGGGACTGAGGAGTCTATCTATCCACCTTACGACGTCTAACTTGGATTTCGTATTGCACTAGTGTGGTGAGTCCTATCTTTCAAGGGTTCATTCTACCTATGGTGTTGAATAGCTATTTCACTTTCTTTGAGGGTGAGCCTGGGAGATGTCTTGGCCCTGACCTATCTTATGTTAGAGGCATTGTTGAACACTTTGTAAAACTCCTTTATATTATATGTTAAGCGTTATGATTAAGACTTGTGTTGTGGCTTGGTCATCTATAGGCTATCGTTATATGATGTGGTTATGAGGCTTGTGGTTGATTATATGTTATGACGGAAAGATCCAAAGTCCCAAATCACCCCCATAGAATGAGTCTTACTTACCCTCCCCTTAGGTTTATGTGCTATGTGTTTACTATTTATCTTATGCTTCCGAACTGACGACGTGAAATGGATACTTTGAGGCTTGTTTAGGGACTCTCGAGTTCCTATTCGCGATATCACTCCTAGACCCTAGGTACGGGTCGTGACACTTAGACATGGGGCGCATGGATGAACTTAATCCAATGCTACAATAGTATTACATTCCTGGTAGGATTGAAACTTCGCCTGAATTTGAAAGACTTCGGTAATGACTTGAAACCTAGATTTTTCCTCTTTGAATTGGTTCTCAAATTAATCTAAGTAATTATGAAGTTATGTGCACTACTATTAGATTTATATATGGGTGTTATTTTGATCCCAAAACATACAGGGTTTAATTAAAAAAAAGATCGAAAAAGATCAAAATAACCTTCACTTAAATGGACCAACCAACCTACGAACCCAATGTATGGGCCATAGCTTGGCCAGTTACTCGAGATTCTAGATTATTCCATTTTCTCATGTTAGCAATGTACAGTGGTCAAATTGGATCATT
>JAPFFP010000008.1:8151273-8161449 GCA_026153255.1 Solanum medicagineum | reverse complement strand
TCCCGAGACAAACCTATCTTCATTCCACCCTATAGAATGGCCCCCGCATAGTTGAAAGAATTGAAAAAGCAGTTGAAAGACTTGTTAGAGAAAGGTTTCATAAGGCCTAGTGTCTCACCTTGGGGTGCTCTTGTCCAACTCGTGCGTAAGAAAGATGGGTCTTTGAGGATGTGTATAGACTAACAACAGTTCAACAAGTTTACCATAATGAATAAGTATCCTCTTCCCAGAATAGATGATCTCTTTGACCAGCTTTAGGGTGCTACTTATTTCTCCAATATAGACCTCAGATCGGGTTACCATCAGTTGAAGGTGAGGGAAAGTAATATTCTTAAGACAACCTTTAGGACACGGTATGGCCATTTTGAGTTCATGATCATGTCTTTTGGGTTGACAAATGCACCTGCAGCTTTCATGGACTTGATGAACAGGGTATTTAGACCCTATCTTGACATGTTCGTGATAGTGTTTATTGATGACATCCTAGTATATTCAAGGAATTAAGAAGAACATGTTGATCACCTTAGAGTGGTTTTGCAAACACTCAAAGATCATGAGTTGTATGCGAAATTCTCCAAGTATGATTTTGGCTCAAGTCAGTGGCTTTCTTAGGCCATGTTGTTTCGAGAGATGGTATTCGGGTGGTACGCAGAAGATTGAGGTGGTTAAGAACTAGCCAAGACCAACTTCCCCAACAGAAATAAGAAGTTTCTTGGGTTTGGTCGGGTACTACTGCAGATTTGTAGAGGGTTTCTCTTCTTTGTCAGCCTCATCGACAAAGCTAACTTAGAAAAAGGCCAAGTTTCAGTGGTCTGAGGCATGTGAAAAGAGTTTTTAGGAGTTGAAGACTAGATTGACTACAGCACCAGTGCTTACCTTGCCAGACGGGACGGGTGACTTCGTGATATAGTGTGATGCATCCAGAGTGGGATTGGGTTGTGTACTCATGCAGAGGGGGAAGGTGATAGCTTACGCTTCCAGACAGCTTAAAGTTCATAAAAAGAATTATCCGACTCATGACCTTGAGTTGTCAGCAGCGGTATTTGCACTTAAGATCTGGTATCACTATTTATATGGAGTACATGTGGACGTGTTCACTGACTATAAGAGTTTACAGAACGTGTTCAATTAGAAAGAGCTCAACTTGTGGCACAGGAAGTGGCTGGAGTTGCACAAGGATTATGATATGAGCATCCTTTACCACCAGGTAAGGCTAACATTGTTGCTGATGCTCTTAGCAGGATTTCCATGAGTAACAATGCCCATGTGGAGGAAGGAAAGAGAATTAGCCAAGGAGGTGCATAGATTGGCCCGTTTGGGAATGCAACTTGAGGAGAACATCGAAGGCGGAGTCAATGTCCAAAATGCATCTGCTTCATCCTTCGTGTCTGAGGTGAAAGAAAAGCAAGACCAAGACCCTGTCTTACTCCAATTGAAAGAAGCGGTTCATAAACAGAAGGTGATGGTTTTCTCCAGGAGATGGGGTATTGAGATATCAAAGGAGATTGTGTGTAGCCGATGTTGATAGCGTTCGAGACAGAATCATGACTGAGGCTCATACCACAAGATATTCCATCTATCCTGGCTCCACCAAGATGTACCATGACTTGAGGGAAGTCTATTGGTGGAATGGGATGAAGAAAGACATTACTGAATTCGTTTCTAAGTGTCCCAATTACCAACAGGTTGAGCTTGAACTCAGAGACCGTGTGTATTGGCTCAGAACTTTGAAATTTCGGAGTGGAAGTGGAAAGTGATCAACATGGATTTCATCACCGATTTACCAAGATCCAGAAAGCAGCATGATTTGATATGGGTGACTGTTGATAGGATGACTAAATCAGCCCACTTTGGTGGTTAAGACAACTTATACGACTGAGGATATGCCCGACTATACATCCGTGAGATTGTGAGGTAGCATGGGGTTCCCTTATCCATCATCTCGGACAGAGAAGCTCAATTCACCTCTCAATTTTGGAGATCTTTTCATAAGGGATTAGGAACAAAAGTGACTTTGAGCACCGCTTTTCACCCTCAGACAGATGGGCAGGCAGCGCGCACCATTCAGACTTTAGAGGATATGTTGAGAGCATGTGTTATCAACTTCAAAGAAAATTGGGATGATTATCTACCGTTGATTGAGTTCGCGTACAATAATAGTTATCATGCCAGCATTCAGATGGCCCCATATGAAGCATTATACGGGAGGAGATGTAGATCACCGATTGGCTGGTTTGAGGTGGGTGAAGCTGAGTTGATTGGGCCTGATCAAGTACACCAGTCTATGGACAAGGTGAAGGTCATCCGGGGAAAGGTTGAAGAAAGCCCAGAGTCGCTAGAAGTCATATATGGACAAGAGAAGAAGAGACTTGGAGTTTGAGGTTGATGATTGGGTGTATTTGAAGATGTCACCCATCGCCAAAAGTCATATACGGACATGAAAAGAAGAAACTTGGAGTTTGAGGTAGATGATTGGGTATATTTGAAGGTGTCACCCATGAAAGGTGTCATGAGATTCGTAAGAAGGGGAAGTTGAGTCCCCCTTATATCGAACCATACCAAATTGTAAGAAGGATTGGGAAGGTTGCTTATGAGTTAGACTTGCCTTCCGAGCTAGATGGAGTTCACCCGGTGTTTCATGTATCTATGCTGAAAAAGTGTTTGGGGGATCCAGCCTTAGCCATTCCTGTGGAGAGTACGGGGGTGAAGGATGGCTTATCATATGAGGAAATTTCAGTCCAGATCCTTGACCGACAAGTTCGTAAGATGAGGAATAAAGAGATAGCCTCCATTAAAGTCTTATGAAGGAATCAATTTGTTGAAGAAGCTAGGTGGGAAGCTGAGGAAGCGGTGAAACTCAAATACCTGCACCTATTCGTGCCAAATGATGACGATGTTGAAGGTAAATATTCTTATCCTTATCACTTTCAAATGTTTTCTTTCTTTGAGTTGATGTCTTTGCCTTATCCCATTCCCGAGCCTAAGATAGAGATAGGTAGATGATGAATAGTGAGGATTCGAGAGTTCCCAAGTGAGGAATGAGGTTAGATTTGAGGTTACTCGTGCGTTTCTTCTATCCTTACTCATCATTCGAGGACAAATGATCCCAAGGGGGAAATGATGTAACACTCCGTGAAATTACCAAAACGCTTCTAAAATGTAATGGTGCGCACAACGCGTCTTCCAAAGCTCCAATGGGAAATCCGAATCGAATTTGCTATCAGCGCGAAAAATTGAGTCAAAAAATGGTCTCGACCCTATTTAAGAGCAACCCGAACGAAAAATAATTTTCGCTAATTAATCACAAAATAATGTCTGTCCGCGTCCTTGGCGCGACGCAGACAAAACGCGGAGCAACACTTTGTTTTTTCATTTCATTTGACGAGAATTGAAATCCCCGAAAAAGGCGAAAATGTACTAGTCCGCGCCCTTGGTGCGTCGTGGATCAGTACACCAAATTTTAAATTTTTTTCTTTTAATTGCAAGAAGGCATTTTGGCCCTTGCCAACCCATTCCTAACCCCTAAAACGTGTTTTAAAGTCTTTTTATTGCTATTAAGGGTCTAAAAACCAATTATTTTCTAAGTTCTAGGCAAGTTCTAAGAGAGGAGAAGAACAAGAGAAGTGAGGATTTCCTTTGAGGCTTCAATTCTTTGGAGAAGACTTGATAATTCTTCACTCTAGATATGTATAGGCTACCCAAAAGCATGGAATTGTTCTTCCATGTGCCCAATGTAGAGTTAGGATGAAGAATAAATGTTTAGAAGTTTTGAATTATGGTTTCTTGAACATTAGCATTTAAATTCTTGGATACTATCTTGAGTTTTCGAATGTATTCTTTAAACTATATTTTATATCATAAATTGATGATCATCATGCTTAAAGTTTACTTACATACATTATTATGTGATTGTGAACTAACCCTTACGAATTCTCTCTGAAAAGACTTGAATAATGAAGTTAGGAGGATGTCTAGAGTCTTGATTGTTTGAATGTGATGTTTGACTGAGTCTGAGTTCTGAGGTGATATGTGTTGATGACTGTGATAGTTGAAACAACATAGATAGAGTTGGATGAATACATTCCCTTGAATTTGTAAAGGTAGTCTTGCCCGTAGAGGTTAAGTGATGAAAGTCCCTGATGAATTGATAGACTTATGAGTATATCGAGTCTTGGGAGGAGTATTGAGCATCGAAAATGATTAAGAGTGGGCCATGCTTGCACTCATTACCTACATGGCCAGCGTAGCACGGCAAAATTATTCTATTAGATCGAATGTACGTGAGAATGGATGTTTCTAGTCCTAAAAGAGGACTTACTATTATTATAAACCCCTGATGTACGCCCTTTTACCCCGGCAAGGTAATAGGTGGATGCCACAACGACATCGCTTCATTATACTATCACTGACTCATAGGTGATAGGTGTAGGTCCAAGAAACTCCTAGATAGGTCTCCTGATGATAGAATTCCGATGTGATGGTCTGATGTTTTGATGGACAATGAGGTGATAGAGTCTATTCCTATACTCTGAGGTGAGGATGAGTGATTGCTACATTGTTCCATTTACTTTAGCCCGTTTTACATACAGTATATTCCACATACTAACGCCCCTTTGGCGCTGCATCATTTTGTGATGTAGATTCTGTAGACAGAGGACTTTAGCAGCCCAATCGTTGAGGTTCAAAGCTTTATTGATTCATACCGTGGTGAGACCTCCCCTGCATTCGGAGGATGAGTATTTTATTTAGCTTTGTTATCTTTTTCTTGATTTAGGATAGTCATGGTCTATCATGGTACCATCTCATACAGTAGTATGGAGGCTTCATAGACGTAGATGTTGATGGTAGATGTTGAGGGCTCTTTCCCTTTTTCTTTTGATGTTGAGACTGTCTTTCGTTTTCTATATTTCATTTATGATGAACTAAGTTGATAGCTTGAACCCACAGATAGTTTTTCTTTATTGTTATTAAACTATTTCCTTCCACTATTGAGTTGACTGAACAAAGACAATGAGACTAGGTGGTCTGCTTGGGGGCTAACAATAGTCTTCGAGTGCCAGTCACGTTCAGGGTACCCTCCCGGGGCATGACAGCGCTACATGACATTTCTGACACAAACGACTTTCACACGACTCAATTTTATTTATTTAAAAAAGTCATGATAAATTGTACTTTTAATACTTGAATTATGACTAAAATCTAATTTTAATTTTACAAAATCATGACAGGATGAAGGGATTCAAACTACAAAGTTAATATTCAAATTTGCAAAGTTAATTCAGTAATTGATTTCTTAATATCTAAAATAAAGCTTGATTATAAGAAAATAAAATACTATAGCTTATCGTTTTTTATATTTGAAAATGTTAAAAATGATTGATCTATAAGAATGAGGTAATTTTTAAATTTATTTAATTCATAATAAGTGCCATATGAATTATAAAAGAAGAATAAAAATGATATTTCATTGATCGGCTAGTATCTTTGACACCCTAACAAATTTAATGCGTCATCTAAATATCCCTAAATAACATCTTACCTCATTCCTTTTCTTTTTATATCTAAATTGTCTAAGATTTTGTTTTTTTAAAATATTATGATTTTAAATCCGTTTATATTCTATTAGTCTTTAATTGTTCGATAAACTTTAAAATTATTGTTCTTGAGAACATCAAAACTTACAAACAGTATACATCTTTTCAATTTTGACAAAGATCTCGTCAAACTTGCGAGAGAAATCGATGGATATAGAATGAAAAGAGAAATATTAGACACCATTAAAGAAGTTGAAAGCGAGGAACTGAACGTAAAATTGTCAAATTAATTGTGTCACATAAAGTGTAGGACCATAACCTTCAATGAATCTAAAATATAGGGACTAAAAACATAAAAACCTCCTCAATATATAGTTCAAACTTAAACCAACCAACCAAAAACTGATAACATAAATTCTTTCTTTCTCCTTTTCTATTTCTTTCTTTCTTGTACCTGCTTTCCCATACCCCCATAAATCTTCTTCAGAATTTTGGCTATCAAAAAAGGAAAAAATG
Organism: Solanum medicagineum; assembly: GCA_026153255.1. NCBI lineage: Eukaryota > Viridiplantae > Streptophyta > Magnoliopsida > Solanales > Solanaceae > Solanum > Solanum medicagineum. The sequence continues at coordinate 8,155,399 of JAPFFP010000008.1, read as the reverse complement.
GCTTGTGGTGGTGATGATGGTAAATTGAGTCTTAATTCAATTAGGGACAGTTTAATTCGACAAGAAGACACCATCGTTTTCAACCTTATTGAAAGAATCAAATTCCCAACAAATCCAACCTTGTACAAACAACAATTACCATCATCTTCAAATATTTCAGGGTCCTTGTTCCAGTACTTGTTCCAACAAACAGAAGCCCTTCAATCTAAGGTAAAACTTTTGTTTCAATTTCTCATCTTGTGTGTGTACATAGTGGCGGATCCAGCATTTTTGTCTAGGGTTTTCATACTTTTAGAACATGGATGAGTGATTTTTGTAGTAAGAGTGTTCAACGATTGATATACACCAAAATATCTATATTTAACCTATATATTAAAAAAAGTTTTCCGACAAAGAATATTCATCTGATCACTTTGGATGAATGTAGTTCCAAACCTTTGTACATGTGATTTTAATGGATTGTCATGTATTGCCCCTCTGTTTTTATAAAATGTTTGGGTTATAGTTGTTTAAATCAAAATTTTAACTTTATGAATTCTAAATTTTTCAAAATAATCAAAATAATGACTTTTAAGTGCTAAAAATTGGTATGTGTATAAATTTAATGAATTTTTTTTCAATATATATACACCCTTTGAATAAAACTATTTCAGCTGTGATGATGGTGTTGTCGTTATCTCTGTATTCTTTTGATAGTTTTTCCTTAATTTTCGGAACTGATTAGATTCCTTTAGTATTTTTGTTTTGGGTTGACCGTGATTCTGTTTTTCTATTTTTTCATTCTATACAGGGAGCATTTGTTTTTCTTCTTTTAATTAGTCTTGGATAATTATGTAACAACGTTTTAATTCATGTCGTGTATTCACATATTCTTTTCATATCTTATCCGAAACAACTTTTTTATCTCTATTAGATAATGGTAAGGTCTGCGTATATTTTTACCTTTCTCAAACCTCACTTGTCGATTGTTATTGTTCATTTTCTTAATTTCAGGGTGAATGGTACTTTCCTCTTAATTTTCCAAAATAGTCTATTATATTAGGAATTTACTTGATTGATTTTTTAGATGCTCAGTCAATTAAGAGTTATTATTTTAAAAGGTTGCTTTTCTTTTTGATTCGAAATCTTTTAGCAATAAAAACTATTATCTCAAATAATAACTATTGATTGAGTAATAACCATATCAAAAATCAATTTGAATATTATCATAAAAATCATGAAATTTTTAGAAACTCATGTGCTAATCTTACGAGAACTATTGGGGTCCTATTTTCAATTGTTGTGCATCCTCTTAATAAATTTGAAAAATAAATGGTTATTAGTAAAGTTTGTGGTAAAATGATAAATATGCACTCTTTTTTTAATTAAAATTTTTGGATTTAAATCGGGAATAGACTATGGAGAGCTTTATCCCGAAAGAGATATCGTGCAAGAAACAAAAACTAACTATACAAAACCAACAAAACCAAGCAATTATTTGTACAAATTAATCATAAATTGATTAGCATATTTATTACAAAAGAAATTCCTTTAATTTGATTGATTTTATTCTGTATAACAATTAACAGGTTGGTAGATACTTGTCTCCAGAGGAAATCCCTTTCTTCCCAGATAATTTGCCTGGCTCAATCGTACCACCTACCAAATGCACTCCAGTAAGTATCATTTTTTCTTTTTTTTCAAAAATAGTATCTTCTGTTTACGGGGTTCGATTTTTAGACGAGTGTTTTTCGAAAATAACCTCTCTACTTCTATGAGGTAGTTGTAAGGTCTATGTACATTACCTCCCGAGACCCCGCTTACAGAATTCCAGTGGGTAGTAACTAGGATTTACAATTTATCACTAATTAATTTGAGTAATACATAGGTTTTGCATCCAGCAGCACAGTCAGTGAATGTAAATGGGAAGATATTAGATATTTATACAAATCAAATTCTTCCTCTATTTTGTATTGAGGGTGATGGCTCAAACTTTGCAACTACTGCAGCCTGTGACATTCAGTTATTGCAGGTAACTAACTATGCACTTTAATTTTCTCATCATAAATGAATTTGTTTGAAATTGACTTGATGCTAGTAAATACTTATTTACATTCAATAATTTAACCGTAGAATTCAGAATTAAAGTGAGAATACATAAAACACTTGATTACAATTAAGTGAAAAATGTGTGTGAAAAGCAACGGGTCTTGCATTCATTAATTGATTTGTATAAATACAAAATATGAATATTTGTTTTTTTTTTTTTTACGTTCATACGATCCTTAATGTTCAATAAGACTTAGTCTTGAACATGAAATCTTTTTTCGAAAAAAAAAATATTTATTGGGAGATTCGTTTGAATTTATGGATTTTTCAAATCACATGCATGCACAGTTACCTATTTAATTAATTCCCAAATATGAAAGCTCAACGTAAATGCAAAATAGTGGATTAAATAAATCATACCACTGTTTTTAGGAATAAATCATCTTAAGTAATTAGTAATTCACTATTATTAGGGTTAGTGATGAAATAACAAAGATTCCTCTATCCTTATGTTAAAGGTATAAACTCAAGCATTGAGAATAAAGTCCATCTTGGCTTTCCTCAGAGGCGGCTCAAAGAAATTGGTAGCCTAAAGTCAAATCTTTATACAATACTTTAATATCTAATAAAATTTAACATGTTTTGTTTCTGATTCTTTTTTCTAAGGATGATATATGGTCGTTTTGCACCTATTTTGATTCACTCTGTTTTCTCAAATTTAAATAAATTATAAAAAATATATATACTAACGGTTATGAGATATTTTCATGCACTCACATAATTTAATAATCTCAATTTTATACCATTAAGTAAATATCAAACTAATTTCATACATTTAGAATTATTCAAGTTCATTTTGAAGTAAAACAATGACTTTAATGTCTTTTTATTCATTCTTTTATAAGATAAAAATTAAAATTTTGGGGTCTTCAATTTTGGAAGGCTTAAAGCAATTGCTTTAGTAGCTTCCCCCTTCAGCCGGCCCTGTAGTTCTTTTATCACGCAAATTTAAATTAATTGATTCTGCGAATCATGGTTACCATATGGTTAAATACTAAACAAGATAAAAAAAGAACAACATAATCCTTCGAAACATACATCCAAGAAAAGAAAAACGTTAGTACAAAATATCAAGTGGATAAAAAGAAGTTCCAGAATATATTATACACTAAAATTTGTTAAAGCCAAGGGAACAATAAGGCATTGGTAAACAAGAATTTGAGAGGAAAAAAATTTCTTCTATTACTCACAAGAATAGATTACTAAAACAACTCTCAAACTCACACTTTACTACACTCTTGTCTTGGTGTTTTTTTTTTGTGTATTACAAATGAGAATTTGCACCTCTATTTATAGTAGATTTTAGAGGTATGAACAAAAAACTCTATCTTCAAAAATGGTGGCTGGACGTTGAAATGGTGGCTTGTTTAGTGGCTGCAATATCTTGACCAAGATATGGTCCAAGACGGTGGCTGGACTTCTTCAATTCTCCCCCTCCAGCCATATCCGGAACAAGCATCCTAGTTATATCTTTGCATAGCTCTAACTTCTCTCAAGTCACCACTTTCGTCAACATGTCAGCTGGATTCTCTTTCGTATGGATCTTCACTAGTCTCAACAGTTGTCGATCCATCACCTCGCGTATCCAATGATACCGAATATCAATATGTTTTGTACGAGAATAGTACATGGAGTTCTTGCTCAAATCCAGAGCACTCTGACTGTCACAATGTACCTTATATTCCTTTTGCCTGATTCCAAATTCTTGGAGATAATGCTTTAACCACAACATCTCTTTTTCAGCTTCCGCGGCAGCAATGTATTCTGCTTCAGTTGTGGATAAAGCAACACACTTCTGTAGTCTTGACTGCCATAAAACAGCTCCCCCTGCAAAAGTAAAAATGAATCATGAAGTAGACTTTCTACTATCAAGATCTCCGGCCCTATCCGCATCTATATAGCCCTCCAAGATTGGATCAACTCCCCCCTAGCAAAGACATAATTTCATTGTACCCTTAAGTTACCTGAGAATCCACTTTACTGCCTCCCAATGCTCTTTCCCGGGGTTGGAGAGAAAACGACTCACCCTTCCCACTGC
>JAPFFP010000008.1:8135495-8147279 GCA_026153255.1 Solanum medicagineum | reverse complement strand
CCAAGAGTACTAGACTGTGAAACACAAGCAAAAGGATTACCCGCAACAGGAACAGTAGGTTGAGAAACCGATGCTGCCTATGGAGACAATTGCTTACTTGCTCGATACTGAAGGAACTCATCATACTCAGCCTGGGCAATATGAACATTATTGGGTGATCGGTTAGGTGGAGCAACAGAAACATTAGGCTGAGCAACAATTTGCTTAGTTGTTCAATTTCGAAGAGATTCGTTATATTCCTTTATAACAATAGGATCAAAACTGGGGGGTGGACCATGCAAAGTATAACATATGTCACGAGTTTGTCCAGCCTTGTGACAATAACTACACGTAGAGCGAGATCTTCTAGAACGACCTTCTCCTCGACGGTTCTCCATAGTAGATGTTTGTTTATAGTAGTTTGAGATGCAAGAATAGAGGAGTCAATGGTGGGTGATGAAACTACTTTAGTACTGGGCGGCGCAGCAGGACGAAGTAAACGAGAGAATAATTCATCCATGGTAGGGATAGTGGGACTAGCTAAGATCTGGTCACACACAGAATCATGATTAGCAGGAAGTCCAGCAAGTGTAAGGACTAAAAACAATGTCTGCCTGTGTTCTTGTTGTGTTGTGACGTTCGCTGTGACTGGCATCAACGTTTCAAATTCCTCCACGACTGCCTGTACTTGTCCCAAGTATGTAGACATATCGGATTCATGTTTCTTTAAGTTGGTCATTCGAGATACTACATCATAAAATCGAGATATGTCATTAGTATATAAAGCACGAGCCTTTTCCCAAACTGAATAACATGTCTGGAATGGGCGAAACAAGGGCATCAACTTGGAATCAATAGAACGCCATAGGAGACTACACAATTGAGCATCAACCCTATCCCATTGTGCTTTGGTTGTTGCAGATTCCTCAGTCGCCTTTTTCTTTTCATCTACCACAGAAGCATAACACCTTGACCTTTGCACCATAATTCAACCGAGGAAGCCCATGCTAAGTAGTTGGAACTACCCATTAGTGGTTTTGAAGTGATCATAGGATGAACACTTCCTATTCCTGTACTTTTGGAGCCAAACATATCGATCCCAAAAGTCATCTTTAGAATCAAATTGTTGTAGCCAAAAGAAAATTGGTAGGGGAAAAAAATAATTAAAATGGCCGGAAACACTGAACAGTCGTCGGAACCCTAATTCCGGCGATCGGATCTGGGAAAAAAGTGCACGGGTAGCCTCGGAATGGAGAGGCGACCCTGCCAGAAAAAGAATCGACAAAAAAAATTGTCGGAAACAACCACACGCGCTGGCGCGTGAAGCAAATCTTGCCGGAAAACTGTCACTTCCAGTGGCGCGTGAGGCTATGTTTTCCAGTGGGTCTTGCTGGGTTGTGGCCGCCCACACTATCCAAGCGTAGTGATGATGTTGGTTTTCGCACAACACCCACAGAAACGAAGAAGACTCCAACCAACCACCGGAACAGTGACGCTGTTTTTTTTTTTTCCCCTCACGAATGCTCTGATACATGTGAGAAATATTGGAGAAGAATGTTATTGAATTGTTTATTACATGTATGTTTACATTACTACATAAAGACCATATTTATAGACACTACAACCTAATCCAAATCCAACTAGGAAAGACCATACTGTTCCTATTCCAATTCTAAATAGGACTATGTAATCCTATTCCTATTCTAACAACTGGCGATATTATTTTGTCTTGACATGCAATGAAACTTCGTTGAGTATTGAAAACATGTTTGAGAAGTATTGGGAATGATCTCTTTTTGGAGTTTGTACTTTGCGCTCTAGTTCACACATATATTTTTATTCTCCAAACCCCCTTTGTGCAAATCCTAAATCCACTACTGCCCGTATCGTACACCCATACCTGAGTCTGAGCAACTTAGGCCAAGAGCATCACGTAAACTACCTTAAAATTGTGAAGAAACGGGCATTACGATGCAGACATCTCTTGGTAAAAGGAAGAATAAAAGCCTCTTTTGTTTCCATATAGCTTCGTGTGTTTCATGCTATCCTGTTCTTATAAGGCTTTAGCATTTTCCCATGTCTGCACTTCTAGGCTCTAGCCAATATGTGTTATCTAGCATAGGGGATGGGTACTCTATGGATGCTTCAGTGTCAATGCTGTTAGAATCATCTAATCATCAGTTTTGTTCTCAAGTCTGCTCTTATGTTGGCTGCTAAATTTTGTGGTTTTCTGGAAAGGGTGCATACTGGGTGATGAGGTTGATGGTGTTCCTGGAATCCAGCACGTTGTTCCTGGTTTTGGTCGAAAGACAGCTCTGAAGCTTTTGAAAAAGCATGGCACACTGGAGAATTTGCTTAATGCAGCTGCAGTAAGATCAGTGGGGAAGCAGTATGCACAAGATGCCCTTATAAAGTATTCTGATTATTTGCGCAGAAATTATGAAGTTCTTTCTCTGAAGAGGTAACATTTTCATTTTTCTTTCGCTTATCAGTAATAGCAAAGGTGTTATTCAGCGCCTTTTTACCCCTTTCTAGTTCTAATTGTTCTTCCATGGAATGCACTAAAAGGGATGTCAGTATCCATGTTGAGGAGCAATGGCTTAATGAGAGGGATGCTCGTAATGACTCATTAGTTTTATCCAACTTCATCACCTTGCTGAAAGATAGTCGGAATCTTTATTCACAAAGCAGATCTCATTCCAATGGTTGAAGTTGCCAGAAGAAAGCATTCTGTGAGTTCTCTTCTTTAACATGTTTGTTCCACTTTAAATTTTCAGCTTTGACGAAATGACATATGAAGTATCTTCTGGATAACAAAGACGGTAAAATGTCAATGGTGTAATGGAAGGTTTCTTAGCTTGTCCCCATTTTACAGTGCACGTTTATCTATCCAAACTTCCCAAAGAAGGCATTACTTAAGCCCATATAGCCCACTTTTCTATAGAAAATCACAGATCAATCCAGAATAAATTTGCTTTGGTTTGAAATGACAATATAAGCAACAAAAAGTTCTGTTCCCAACTTTTTTTTGAAGTGACAAGTGTTATTGATGTTAAAATCAGCACTAAGGAGGTGCTGTATTCTCAGAGTAGCAAAGGTTCACAGAACTGTTAAAGTGTTTCAAGCGTCATTCGTTCATTCTAATCTTACACCAAAAAGCTATCAACATACTGTAATCTTGTTACTAGCTTTAGGTAGACAAGTTTAGTACTTCTGTTTATAATTTTTCATTGATCCTGAACAACAGTCGGAACGCTTGTATGATGTTGAGTGAGTACAATAAATTAAGTAGAAAGGTCTTAGTTCAGTTTTAAGACATTCGAAAGATTCTTTTTGAAAAAGATGATGGACACCCTGAAAAGGAACAGAAAATGAAATCAATGCCATGTTATTCAGATCCTCAGGTGCTTGGTGTTCTGGTCTATATGCCGTGCGTAAGTCGATGTAGGCTCCAAAAGCTGAAGGACGGTGATCTTGATGCTTCATCAGAACTGTCAAACTAAACAAATAGAAGATTACAAAATTTTGCCAGAAGATTTGACCTGATGAACTGAGGGACTGAATTGGAATATCTGAATTCACAGTGAGTATAGACGAATACTTCTGTTTCATGTTCTAATGTTCATTTGTTCAATAAACATGATTCAGTTTTTTTCATGCATCAGGAAGAGTCATACAGTAGAAAACTTAAAGTATCGTTCTTCTTGGATGAACCACTAAAAGAAGAGACTTCTGAGGTCTAAAATGTACAAAAGTTTTGAGTTTTCCTTTAGTAGTGCCACTGTAAATATCCGAATTCACAGTAAGTTTAGAGTGATACTTCTGTTTGATGTTCTAATGTTTGTCTGTTCAATAAGCATGAATTCAGTTTTCTTCATGTTCTAATGTTTGTCTGTTCAAATAATAAACATATTGCTATTATTTGATAGATGTATAAAAGAGAATTGTCATTGTTAAATGCATCAAAGAAAAAGAAGAAACAAATGACATTGTGCCAGTCAACCAGGATGTCGTTAACCCTCTTCTCCAAAGAAATACAAGTTCTAGATGTTTCATAGCCATATCGTGTCACTGCCTTCATGGTGCCTCAATTACCATCATTTGCCATGTTGTTCTTCATACCTGTCCAATACTGGTCCAAAGACTCCAAACCAAATGGATCAGCCTTTCAGGTCTATCCATAGCAGAGGCGAATCTAGGAATTCAAGAATATGGGTGCACCATTACTTTAAAAATAAGATCTAAAATTTTATAATCATGATAACTTGACGAGCAAAATATAATAACTTACATTATCACAAAAATATCATCAGTTTACAATTGTACTCTATGAGACTTCATATTTTAAAAACGATCATAATAACATCATTACTTCAGTTGCGAATGTCTTACGCTCTATCTTACGAACTAAACAACCATTCAAGAATTCTTCATCAATGCTATTACGTAGATCATTTTTGATGAGCTTCATTGAGGAAAATGCTCTTCCAAACTTGCAATAGCAACAAGAAAAATCAACCTTATCTTTACAACTAAAAAGACAAGAGACCAAGTGTGATCCAATTTTATTTTTGCCATCACCATAGCAAGATCCTTAATCCCTTTCAAGTTGAGAAACTTGCCATCATACTCTCGAGCATAGGCAAGTAGGTTTTCAAGATAATAATTGAGATTTCGAAGTTGGTTATCATTAAAACCACTTCTATAATATTCCGCTAACTTCATTATTCTGGTCTCATCAAAATTAGCAAATGAATCAACTCGATTCAAACTAGCCATACTAAGAAGCAAGTCACTAGTCACAACATGAAAACGGTTATTGAGCTCCTAAAGTTGCAAATCAATAACTGCATAAAACACTTCCACATGAAAGTAATGTAAATAGAAAACTTCGGACCTCTTACACTGCGACCTTGGATAGTCTTTAGTCATGTTAGGAATCAAAACATCAAGTTTACCACAAAATGAATAAACCTTATTCATTAAAGACTCTAAACCACTTTCTCTCATTGTTTGCAATCTTCTCTTTGAAAGATTAAGCAACCTCATAGCATTGATGATATCTTGATCTTTCTTTAGTAGAGCTTTGTTCAATTCATTTGTAAGAAGCAACATCTTGAACATCAAATGCAACATAAAGATAAATTCAAATTTTTGAATTTTATCTAAAAGGTTTCCTGTTGCAAAGTTTATCAAGATCAAGTGGAGAATCTTCTTTCATATCGTTAAGCACGTTAGTAATTGAAGAAAATATAATCATGAAAATTTTCAAGGTCTTGATATGGGATCCTCAACGAATATCACCTAGTCACTGGAGGCCACGTTCTTGCTTCAATCCTTGCCCAGTAAGAATTTCTCCAGATTTAAGTAATTCTTCCAACTTCTCAATTTGGTGTTGTCAAAGTAAGTCCCAGCATTTAAAAGATGTTCCAATAATATTTAATACATTAGTAACAACATTGAAAAAAAAATTTCACATTCGGATGCTTTTTAGAAAGAGCCATAAGTGTCAATTGCAACCAATGGGCAAAATAGTGAATACAATATGCGGATAGAACATCTTGTAAAATCAAGGGCTTTAGAAAAATTTTTTCTCCTTGCATATTACTAGCTCCATCATAACTTTGTTCACATAGTTTCAATAGACATAGCGAATGCTCCAAAAGTAAAAAATAAATTACTTTTTGCAATAATGTTGCGGATGTATCACTTACATGAATAGTATCCAAAAAGCTTTCTATCAACTCTTCATTTTTGTTAACATATTGTAAGACTAGTGCCATTTGCTCTTTATATGAGATGTCTTTCGATTCATCTCCTAGTATTCCAAAATAATCACCATTCAAGTCTTTGATGATAGCTTTAATTGTTTCTTTAGCACAAGCATCCTCAATTTCTTTTTGAATTGTCGAACAATCATCATCTCATTTTTTTTGGATCATGTTGTAACATTACCTTTTCCACATTTGGGCCATTAGCTCCATGAAATTCCAAAACTTCAAGAACAAGACTTTGTAATCAGAATCTTCACTCTCATCATGATCACGAAATGATAATCCATTTCTTAGGAGAAATCTTACCACATTGATTGAGAATTTAAGTGAATTCAATAATCACTTTTTATTTTCTCACTTTGCTTGTGAAGAGAAGATTGAATCGATTGAGATTAATTGGTAAAATCATGCATTATATTCAAACATTTGTCATGAATACTATTTACCTCACCAACATGTAATCGAATTCTTTCCAAAACAAGGTTCCAACTTCTAAAATCATCTTGTGTAAATGATTTTCCACGTTGTCACGACTTCCAAATTCACTCTTGAACAAATAACAACACAAGAAAAACAAAGCATCATCTTTTATACTATATTCCAAACCAAGCAGAATTTAGAGGTTTAAACCTTTGAGGATTAAATAGATAATCTTTGGTCCTAAATGTTATTTTAGGATATACACGAAGTTCCGATTAATAAGATCCCATCATAATATAATGTCTCTTCATAACATCTCGAATATTAGAATCATATTAAAAAAAAGGACTTTCTTTCTTTGGGATTCTATTTAAGAGATCCAACACCAAGAATACATGTCGGAACCACAAGAGCTGATAGCCATCCATCCGGTCTTTCACATTTCTATGCTTAAGAAGTGTTTGGAAGATCCGTCTTCAGTTGTGCCTGTTGAAAGCATTGGAGTGAAATTCTTGATCGTCAAGTTCGCAAGTTGAAAACTAAAGAGGTTGCATCTGTAAAAGTGTTGTGGAGAAGTCAATCCGTTGAAAAAGCTACATGGGAAGCTGAAGATGATATGAAGGCTAGATGCCCTCACCTAATCGTGCCTCTTAATGATGAAATTGATGGTAGTGATTTATTTATATTCTTTGAGTCACTTTCCCATTGTTTAGTTGAGTTCTTATCTCTGAGTTGATGCTCCTCTTGAATCTATGAGTATTTGAGTATGCATTTCTTTAATTGTATTCGTGCCTAATGATGATGTTGGAAATAGCCTAATGATGATATTGGAAATAGTCTATCAATTCTGAATCTTGAGTTGAAGTTGATTTTCTAGAGTATGAGTATTCGAGTACTTTAGTTTTTGATGGTGTTCCTGCTTGATAGATCTTCTAGTTGCTCATCATTCGAGGACGAATGATCCTAAGGGGGAGATATTGTGATACCTTATAACTCTATTCTTACATGTACCTATGTTTCAAGCCTCATTCTTATATGCGGGAAGTGGATTCGGGTCATAAGAGACCTCTAGTACTTAGCTGAATTCAAAACTTCCCAATCATTTGAGTTTCTTGCGTTAGATTATACAAGGGTCAACTTTAAATGATCATAACTCTTATTACACAAAGAATTAGGTGGCCTATGACCTACCAATGAAGGTCTTTGAATTAGCTTTCTAACACCACTGATTTCGCCTCATTTGGAGTTTGGACTCAAAAGTTATGGCCGTTTTACTATAGACTGCCATAGTAGAATGTACTTATGGGCGGTGGTTTGAGTTACAACTTGTTTGCTAAATCATGGGAAAAACTCCTGAAAATCCATTTTTGAGTCCCCAACTTGACAAACCTACCTATGGGTCGTAAGTTCTTCCAAGTCATTCCAAGACCCAAAATTTCCAGATATGTAAGGCTAACTAGAACATGGATTTTGTTCTTCCATGTGCCTATAACCAGAATGTATGGAGTTATGAAGGAATTGAGTCTTCCATGGATGTTTCTTGAAGGGTTTTCTTAAATCCTAATGTATTTCTATATAATTTTGCATGAATTATAGTTTTTATGAATTAAATAGTTAAAATAGATGATTTTACTTTTCTACATGAATCCTAGAAAGAATTCTTGTTAGTTTTACACATTGCACTTAAATGGGCATGCATGAGTATGATTTGAGCTTAAAGAGTCTATAGAGTTCCTAGGTGCTTTGACCCCACTCTTATTTTCTGAATACTGTGATGTTGGATTGATCGATGCTAGAGGGTCTTTATGGGTCAATGAGCTAAATCTTAAAAGAATGTTCCTAACCAAAGAGTTGATAATTGAATGTGATGAATTGAGTTGACAAATGTCCAATGAGACTAGTTGAATGAGTTAACCATAGGGTTAGTCTCTTATGAGCATGTTGAGTCTTGGGAGGAGTGTTGAGCACTGAATTGAGTAAGAGTAAGTCCAACTCAAACTCAATAATTATGTAGCCGAAATGGAGAGGATTGAACCGTAAAATCGGATGTTTCCTATTGTCTCAAAAAGAGGAATTGATGTTACTGATTTTGGATTCACTGATAGGATGTCCTTTACCCTGAAAAGGTATTTGATGGATGTGGCAACAACATCGGTTCATTGTATCATCAGCGGCTCATAGGGGATGGTTGTCAGTTAGAGAAACTCTGAAATAGGCCTTGATAGTACTCTGAGTGGATTAGACTAGATGGTACATGAGTGGTCATTGTCTAAACTGCATTCTTACTTTAGACTCTTGACTTGCTGATTGAGTTTCCTACTACGTGAGTTGAGCTATTTGAGTTGATGTTATTCTATCTTTACATGTTTCATTCTCTCATTTTAAATACTCGTACATTCCACATACTGACGTCCATTTGGGCATGTATCTTTTCATGATACAAGGACAGGTACTAGCGGTCATCAACAGGCGCCCCATTGAGGACCTATTTGCATTCAATTGATTGGTGAGCCCTCCCTTACTTTTGGAGGATATCATGTTCTAGCATTGAGTTTAGACTTATTTTCTTCTATTTTGATATAGCCATGGGTCTGTCATTGGCACCACTTTATCTATGGATAAAGGCTTCATAGACTGGATTGTTAAGTTGTCATTGAATTATATTTTTGGCTAGTTTCTTTCATACTAGTCTTAGTCAGTTAGATTGCTATATTTTTTGGCCTTTGTCCTTTGATTATCAAATCATTATTGCCTTCTATTAAGTATTCTTAATCATTGATGTGTTTTGTTGTAAGTTATGATTGAATGAATGTGATGAGGCCAAATGGTCCGCTTGGGGACTAGCAATAATCTCTGAGTGCCGGCCACGCCAAGGGTACCCTCCCGGGGTGTGACAGCAACATGGACAAAGGGACAACCCTCATAGGCTCTTCTTGCAACAATAGACTCACCAATGGAGGTAGACACCTCAAAAGGTTCACATAATAATTTGGGACATACATGAAGCCTATATAAACAAATAGAGTAATAAAAGAGAGAGTGATACCTGGATCCAATAAATCATACACATCATAATCATAAACCTTTAACGTACTGACAACAACATCGGGTGCCTCATCCACCCCTTACCTCCCTTGAAGAGCATAGAACTGCTTTGTGATGTGGAGCACCTTCTTGTTGACCACCTTGTCCTCCTTTATCTCTATGAGCACCATCTCCTTGAGGATAACCATCTTTTCCCTTGTTTTAGGCATAAGGACAATCGACAAGCTTGTGGCCTACTTTTTCACACCCACAGCAAGCATTATAGTCTCTCAAGCATTTTCCAATATGATGCCTTCCACATTTTAGGTACCTTGGAAGAGTTATCCCACCATCTCCACCTTGAGCTTTAAGGTTGGCCACCCTATCATTGACAAACCTTTGATTTGGAGCTTTTGTTGATCCTTAGCCTTGAAGTTTGTGACCTTGTTGAAAATGACCACCTCTAGCACCTTGAAATTCACCATCATAACGAGCCCTCTTGGACTCCCCGCTCTTTCTCTTCCTAGGCTTTTCTCCTTTAAGTTGCTCGGCATATGTTGTGAGCCGGGACAAGTCAATATCACCAACAAGCATAGCAGTGCTACATTCTTTATTGACCAAGTCGGATATCCCCGATCAAATTTGTTCCTTCTTGCCCGAGAGTCGACACCAAGTGAGGAGCATATTTGGAGAGCTTGTTGAATTTGCCTTATTTGAAATTCATGAACTCTATCATCTGTGCATCCCTTAGTTCAATTGGAAAGAAACGGTTGAGGAAGGCGGCTTTGAATCCTTCCCATAAAATAGGCTTATCATTTTCCCTCTCCATTCATTGAGCAAATTAAATTTGAGCAAGGCCTCTGAGTTGATCGGTCGCAAATTTCATTTTCTCCTCCAAGCTCACCCCCATAATAGCAAGAATTTTGTACATCTCATCAATAAATTCATGGTGTTCTTCTTCCACTTTGGAGCCATGAAATTCCGGAGGGTTCATCCTTGTGAAGTCTCTCATTCTTGAGGCCAGAGTAGGAGCATGAGGAGCTTGGACCCCTTGGTTCACTACGACCCTTGCCAACAAAGTAACTATATTATGATACTCGGCATGAGTGATTCCAACCTCTTCTTGGGGTGCTTGTGGGGCCGGATCACCCTTGGTAGTAGGAGCTCTTTGTGCCATTTTTCTTGGTGGCATGATCTAGAAGCGCTAAAGGCAACCATAGAGAAAGAAAATATTAAATTAAGTCCTAAAGCACGACATAGATTATGAAGGAGTGAATCATTTCCTAAAACGCCTCATAGCTTCCTATTCATAGTTGTGGCGCGCTTCACAACCATGAACAAGACTCTACTCAATGCGGTGTGTTGAAATTTCGAGGATAATTTGTAGACCTATTGCTCTAATACCAAGCTTGGCGACCCAAGCCTAGGGCGTAAGTGAGACATGGTGGATGGGGAACGAAGTGATCCCAAACAAGCCTCTGAGCATAAGTAAGGACATTCTTGATTGCAGAATCATAAAATGAACATCACACAGTTAAGTTTAAGGGAAGCACAAAGATATGGGGATGGAAAAGGAATAGGAATTTCACCATCAATTAGCAAGTAAAGATAAAGGAGAGGGTAAGTAGGACTCAAGCTATGGGGATTGTTGTGCCCCATTTTCGAAACGGTCGAATTAGTTTGCAACATCCTGCGGCTATGCTCTCTGATTTTTGAAAAAATATGTTTCGAGTCGCCACCTAATTTTAAGGAAAATATTAGTAAACCATTTTGAGAAAATATAAATGTAGACTCTGTTTTAGTTTGTGAAACTAGTAAAAATTCTAGGTAAGGGTTTTGGTTACTCGAGGGAAAGGTGTTAGGCATCCCTCAGAGCCTATCCGAAGATAGTCCTTAAACCTAGCTTAGGGAAGTAACTCATGATGATTATTCATTTGTTTATTTTGAATTTAATGATAAGAAAATCTCATTAATTATAAAAAGAATAAAAATACAAGTTATATCATGTGTATGTCTATAATATTCATAGAAAGAAAAGAAACTTTAGTAATGACATGTTTACTATATAAGAAGATTGACAATTGAGTAATAAAATGAATAAGCTATAGATATAAGAAAATTTAGAAATATATAGATGCTTGTTTAAAATCATACGGAATAGACGAGCATATAAAACTTATTGTGAACAATATGTTGAAATGTTGGGTATGGGAATTTTTTTACTTTATTTACAAAATGATTTAGACAAATAATAATAATAATAACAATGGATGCGGTGCAAAAGCAACCATATACGTAATTCGAGTAAAATTAATAAGAATAGATTTTAAATAAAATAAATTAATGAGTAAAATAATATAAAGGATTCAAAAATTCGTGTAAAACTTGTGATCTTATATGTGTTTACTACAAAATAAGATATGTTTATGTACGTTGTTTGAATACATGAGAGTTTGTTATGTCATTTATGATGATAAAATAACTATACGAGGTAAAATGATAAGATGTAAAATTTTATATTTATAAGTAACTAACATTCGTAAAAAGGATAATAATATGATTGGTGTAAAATAATATACCAAGTGTA
>JAPFFP010000008.1:8121209-8132726 GCA_026153255.1 Solanum medicagineum | reverse complement strand
CATTAAAAGGCCACTACCTCCAATTCTCCCAATTGTACACTTATGCTTAGCTCAAAAATATACGGGGCCTAACAAAATCTGATTGCTAAAAAATTACAAGTTGAAATTGTTTACAACAATTATTGTTAATATCTCAAAAATTGCTTCAAAATATTTCAACACTTACAACATCTCAACAAATACTAGCTGACTACTGAAATACATTATGACAATTATACTTATCTGCAGCAATTATTGCAAATATTTCAACAGTTGCTATTAAATATTTTAGCAGTCGCAGCAACATCTTCACAAATGCTAGATGACTGCTGAAATATATTATGACAATCGTATTTATTTGCAATAATTTTTGTAAATATTTCGACAGTTGCTACTAAATATTCAGTAGTTGCAGAAAATATCAACAACTGTTAAATCCAACTGCTGAAATATACTGTGGAAGTTGCAGTTGATTGCAACAGTTGTTGCAAATATTTCAGCAATTGCTTTAACAGTTGCTAACAACTATAGCAGTCATTGTAATTTTCATTGTTGTCGATTTTATTTAGTCATATTTTAATTTTTTCTTCATATATGAAGATTGTTTATTCATGGTTAGTGCTTACACCCAATGAGATGGAAATGGAGTTTCTTATTAGATTTGTACCTTTGAATTTAACTTAGGATGAGAAAATTGAAAAACTTGAAAAAGATTTGGACGGATGTGTGGATATTAAAAGAGATAGTATAGTTGTTGAGAAGGATTTTGATCCTTCAATGGCCATCGTTATGCATAGCAATAGTATGGTTAAATCATCAAAAGGTATTGATAGTGGTGATGGAAAAGAAAGGGCATTTATATGTAGATATTGGTGGTGACAGTGGTATTGGTGAAGGAGGTGAATTTTCTTCTTTTGTTCTCAGTGCTTTTGGTGGTGGTAGAGAATTTTCTCCACAGGTGATAAAGCTGGAGTTCCTCCAACAACTCCATTCACAGAGAATAAGTTTCTTACGAGTGGTATTGATACTTCTAAGATGTCTCTTTGTGCTTATAAATGTGAAATATACGTCAGAAATGTAAATTTGATGATTGAGAGAATTCACTCCGTGGAGAAAACTCTAAAGAATTTTATGAGCAAGAGAGGTGTTAGGCCATCTAGAAATTTTTTAAGTCTGTATACATCGTTTGACAATCAGAGAAGAAAGCAAATTTCAAAGGCACTAAAGAGTGCCAAAGTAAAGAGGGCGGCCAAGTCTTTTATTGTGATGACAACATCGAGCGGCAACCGGTTAATATCTATTAGCATGCGAGGAGTGAATCAAGAAAATCAAAGATATCTTGAAAGCTAAAGATCCACAAAAAAGGTCTTACACAATGCATTAATTTAATTTTGAAGATTTTGAAATTGATGACCAACATGCAAAAGTGGTAGGAAGATCAGGTAAGTTCTAATAATTTAATTTATTTTTATTATGGTGTGTCAGTAGATGCATCACTTGCTGCAATAGTTTTGTCTGTTATTGCAGCAATTGCTTATTCTACTGAAGCAATTGTTGTTGCAACAGATGCAATAATTATCTTAAGTTATCTAAGCAATTGTTGCACTTGTTGTAGCAACATCGATGTCTCATATCATTAATTCTTTTATTATTGTAGCATGTAGATGAAATATTGTGCTTAATACATCAAAGACATATCGAATATCTCCATCATTATGATCCAAAAGACATAATTCTTGATCTTGATTTTCCTAATTACTTTAAGAGTGTCTATAAAGTATTGGTCGAAGAGAAAAAATAGAAAAACATTTCGATTTGATTTTTGAACATAATGTGTATGATTTTTGCTAGAAAAATAAATTTTAAAAAAGGAAATAATAACGATTTTGATTTTGGGAGGAAAAAAGTTTTTTAAAAAAATCACATTGAATTCGCAAGGGGAGTAATTCACACAAAATAGCATATAAATTCCTACTAGAAAAGAAGATCCTAAATTATGGATGACATAGAATTTTGAATTTAATTGAAGAAAAAATTTGGTCATAAATCAGGAAAGACGATTGTTCACATAATTGGATTTTTTTCACTACTTCTACGCAAGTCTTCTAAGAAATTTATTGTTATGAATTATAAACAAAAATCTCTTGCTACATTATGTATTGATAAATCTTTATCTTGTACTTTCTCTATTCAAAAAATTGAATTGTTGGGAGAGTTTTGAGTTTTCAAAACAATTGATGCATTTTTTAAGGGATATGTTGGGAATTTTTTTCAATTTTATCTTTTATTAATTGAGTTTCTGAGGTTGAATTTTGTATTAGAAATAAATGATGCATTAAATGCGTGTTTGAAGTTTGAAAAAGGATAAAAATAAAAATATATGATTCAATTTTGTATTTATTTTTTTTCTTAATATATATGATATAACTCAAAACAGAGAGAATATATATTAAAATCTTCCCGTTACTTAAAAGTGGTTATTTGCCATGTTTTTCTCTCCCAATTCCCACCCAAGAAATGGCCCAAACAATTCCTCACCAAAAAAATAAAATAAAAATTGAAAAAACAAAAGAAAAAACAGAACACAGAGAGACTGATTCATCTCAAGTTATATAGGTAAAACCGGCCGGTCCGGTTTAGTGACGATAGAATTGGCTGAGATAAACTTTACCAAGAATGATTCTGCTCATGCCCCAAAAAATTCAATCTTGATGCTTCCAGTACCAAGTATCACTTCGAGAATCAGCAACATAGACGAAAAGAAATGGTAATGATACAGTCCACCATTTCACCTCCCCTGCAAAAATCTCTTCTTGTTCCAGCTAAAATTGCAACAAGTGGGAGTAAACATGCCTGTTTTCTTTATTTAAATGGTGGACTTGGTTCACCATCAGCTTCTTATCACTTTCCACGGAGACCCATCAAGCCAGGTTCGATTCAGGTAAATTCTGCTAAAGTTTGGGGAGTTTGGGGTGGGGTCATCTCTTTTGGGCATTCCTAAGATTCGTCTCTCTTGTTTACAGCTGCAGATTTATGCAAGGAAATCAGAATCGTTCCCACTTTTGCATTCAGAGGAAGTTGATGGTAGCTCTTTTACTTGTTTGATGATTAACTGTGCAAAGTAACTCTAATTGATGCGTTGAAAAAATTTCGAGGATTCAAATTCAGTCAATTTTATCTTTGGTGGGGTGTTTTCTTTAGAACTGGTATTTTACTCATCAATAACATCAACTAGTACTGTTTTCTTCTCTTACTTACCCTGTAATGCTCAAGTCAAACTGAAATCTTCATGCCTCGTGAAAATATGACACATTGGGCAGAATGGTTTGTCTTATTTCCAAGTATTAGTTCTAGCTTTCTGCATTGGTATAGTCGAGATCGAGAAATGTAATTTTTTGTACAGATCTTTTCTTTTTTTCTCTTTAATGGGGATATTTATATGTTGTTATTAGTTTTGCAAGAGTCTAGCAAATCTTAGGAAACAATTATCATTTTCCCATAGAATTACCGAAAAAAATTATCATTTTCCCTTAAAAAGGTATATAGACATACTTATTAGCTTGAGAAAGATCATCAGATAATGAGATTGATGACAGAATGATTTAGCTTCTAATTATCATTCCTTGTCCATTCTTTTCTTTCATCCTTCTGTTTACTCATTTCCATTTACACATAAGCATATAAAGATGAATTTCTTCAGGAAGGAAGTATATAAAATATTCTGAAGAATCCTTTTCTAGAAACAAAATCATATTTCATATGATTACTTTTATAACTTCAGTGATGTCTTTCGACTGATCTGTTGGTTCTTGATCAAAAGACTCGGAAAATGCACCCTCATCCTCAGGATAGAAATCAAACTGAAATTTCAATCAACTTTCTATGACCTGTTACACAAATCCAAACGTGGGACTTATAAATGTATTCACTACTGGGTGTATTGCAACAACAACAACAACATGTTATTGAAATCCACTCAGTAGGGTTTGAGGAGGGTAGATGAACGCAGACGTTAGCACTATCTCGTGGAGGTAGAGAGACTATTAAAAACAGGAAGACCCTCGGCTCAAGTGCATCAAACTCAAGTGCAAGAAGAAGAAAACAATGAAGAAAGCATAGGAGTTAATAAGGACAGTGATGTAAAGTTTACAAGTAAAAAATAGTAAGAACAGCAAAATATTGTGATAATCGGAATACAATAAACAACCTACGACAAGAACTATAAGGATACGACTAGTCCTACACAACGAACTTAGCAAGGTAAGAAAACACTCTGCTCCTACTAATCTTCTACCTAATAGCCGACTCCACTCTTTCCTATTTAGAGTCATGTCCTCGGTAATACTACTATGTATATTGTTGAGATTAATTTCCAAAAGGACACCAGCTTGTTCTTCTATGTACAAGTAATTAAATCATTCCAACAAACGTTTGGAACTTCTTGTTTTGTGCCTCTATACACAAATAGAGGAAGATTGCCTTATATAACTGCTATGAACCGTCCTGCGGTCCTAGCTCGAGTGGAAAAGGGTAGAGGATTTGTAGCTGAGGTCCTAGCTTCAAGCCCAACACTATGCAAGGCGAAGCCTAGTGTTTAAGTGGAGAAATGTAGAGGAGCGAGCCTATTATCCATCAAATTTAGAAGGTTGTGGTTGGTCCAAAAGGCAGGCCACAGACGGATTTCTCGTTATCAAAAACTTAAAAAAAAAAGTTTTTGCTATGAACCATAAATGAGAATAATGCTTTGTTGCACAGATTTTGCATTAACTAAAAGGTCCCATCTTTGGCTTCCCATTGCAGAATTGCCAGAGAAGTTGCTGAATGGTGGAGATAATACTATTAGTAGCGGACGGGTTCTTTCTCTATCTGATTTCGCATGTGGGTCTATCTTCTGGTTGACATCTGGGCAAGTGGCATCAGCAAGTGAAGGTGTCCGAGTAAATATGGTTTATGAGGTCGGAGAGTTATTTGAACTGGGAATCCAGCTTACTTACCTGCTTTTACTACTAGCATTGCTTGGGGTTGGAAGTTTCTTTGTAATTCGGCAAGTCCTTGTCCGCAGAGAGCTTGATCTTTCTGCCAAAGAATTGCAAGTACTGACTACATATCTTCTCTTATGCATTGCCATTTATTTGAATCATACATAATATGCATCTGTATGGTTTAGATCTTACAAAAGCAATTTTTATTGAAGATATATACACATACACGCACACCCCATTGTATTCTCCTGAAGCTAGAACAGGAGACTAATGCTTTATAAAGAGGGAAAAAGAAGAAAAATTGTGTTTCAATCTTGACTTGTGGGATATATGAATTATGATATTTGTTTCCCACAGACGCTAATAGTTTACTTTTAACCTACAATTCATATCACATGTGTACACATCTATATCATTTGCGAGAATAACTTGCGCATAGATGTGAGAATCTTTCTCTATCTCTAAACACACTGTATTATTTGACACACAACACAGGAGCAAGTTAGAAGTGGTGATGCCAGTGCGACAGAGCTTTTTGAACTTGGAGCTGTGATGTTGAGGAGAAAATTCTACCCAGCTGCTACCAAGTACCTTCTTCAGGCAGTAGAAAAGTGGGATGGAGATGATCAGGATCTTGCCCAAGTATGAACTTCTCTTCAACAATTTATTTTTTTTTCCATTTATCATTTAATTTTTATGTAAATGATTAAGGACCTTTTCTAAAACAATTCTCATTTCATATATAAAATTTCTGATGCAAGTGAATGTGCATTATCCTGATGAACATGTGAAGAATCTCCTTTACCCTGGATCACTCAACTTACAGCTAAAAAAAAAAGCACAAGTTCAAAAATCTTCTAGAAGCTGCTGAAATTCCCAGCTAACAAATTATTTCTTAATCATAATCTAGAAACTAAGAAAATGGATCTTAAAAGCTAGTTTAGGATGTGAAGATTTTTCAAGATCATATAAGAAGACAATAACATGGGATCCCAACAACGGGCCTACATCACTGGGCTAAAAGAACATAATAATCATCTGGAGAACTCTTGAGAAAATCAGGATTATGCCTGGAAGAAATGAGGTTGGCTGGGTGAGGTAGAAATAAACTTGATGTTCCAGTCTTTCCTTTTTCTTGTAGTGGTGGTGGTCGGGTGTTGGAGCCACGGGGGTGGGGGACAGGTCATGTAAGTCCAGGATTCTGAAATATGCGTCACGGAACTATAAATATTGTGGAGCTAATTGAACATCTAACTAGGAATCCTGTATTAAGCAAATCTCTGTCAAATGAAATTCAAGCCATACAGAAAACTATGACTTCAAAAGAAAAGATTTCTAAAGAGTCATTTTGGACTGTTTTAGGATTATTACTTGCCTATTCTTTTTTTTCTGTTGCATACAGTCCTTTAGGTATCTGAGTTCTGTATTTTGATCCCTTCCCTTAAATTTGGTGCATCTTTACAGGTTTACAATGCCCTTGGTGTCAGTTATGTACTTGATGGGAAAATCGACAAAGGAATTGCTCAGTTTGAGAATGCTGTAAAAGTTCAACCTGGTTATGTCACGGCATGGAACAACCTTGGCGATGCATATGAGAAAACCAAAGACTTAACATCTGCTTTAAAAGCATTTGAAGAGGTTCTTCTTTTTGATCCTAATAACAAAATAGCCCGTCCTAGGCGCGATGCATTGAAGGACAAAGTAACGATGTACAAAGGAGTATCGGTGAAATCTAAGAAGAGTTGATATAGCAAGCCCCTTGGTCCTTTCACACGCTTGTGTTGATCATCTTTTTTATTTTCTTTTTCCGCTTTGTCCTATACAAGTGGAATTTCGTTTTTATCGCCATGTTGAAGATTTGCATATTCCATAACAGAAGGGAAAAATGTTTTTTGAACTTCATCCTTCTGTCTTTGGTGTAAATGAAATGAACAGTGTCTATTCTACTGTATTTTGCATAGAATCAGGAGGACTCTTGATGATTCCCATCCTCTTATAAAATTGTTTTCCATTTCTTAGCTTTACATGGAAAGCCTCCGTGTTGCCGTAAAAAGTCAGCAGCAGCAGCAGCAACAATAATCAAATGCCCCAGTCCCAAATAAGTTAAGATCCGCTAAATGGATTTTCCTTTTATCTTGCCTTGACACTTAAAAGTAAATGTTGATTATAAATATTATTGAGTCATATAGTTGTCTCAGATGACTTGAATATGAGTTTCTTGACGGGTTTATAATGATCATAGGTTACTTCACTTATCGCAATAAGGTTTTGAGTTGGATACTAAATTATCACCAACTATTTATTTAAATAGATTTCAACAATCAATTGTTCCTTTTTCCTATTTGAACAACAAAAATATTTCAAGCAGAAAAAGAGAACAACTTAAAGATGTATGTTTAGATGATAAATAGTCGGCGATAGTTTAGAAAGAAAACTGGACAAAAAATGAGATTTTTAGGTGTGCTTTTGGCCACTAACTACATAAGATTGCGGGATATTTTAGATGAGTGAAGGATTAAAAACACACCTAAAGTAACTAAGTTATTTTGAGTTTCATACCTGAAATATTGATTATGTGAGTTTTCTACATAAATTATCAACAAATGTTTATTGAAAAACACCTCAACTATTTGTTGTTCCAAGTTTCTCCTTGAAAATGATTGTGATATTTCTAATAGGAAAAAGGAATAATTGTTAGTGTATTTTAACAAATAGTTAATGATAATTAAAGTAAAAAAGGTGAAACCCTAATAATGTAGGTAGAGAACTTGAAAACAAGCATAATACTTCATTTTTATTTTTCTTTTAAGCTATTAACTCATTTTAGATTCAACTTTTTCACATTTATAACTACTTTTTCCAGAACAGGATATTTAAATTGGAGTAGATTGAGTAATTCTGTTTTGCTTTTTTCCCGAGAACAAAAGGCCGCCGTTCAATACAAATATTTATTTAAATTGCACGAAAAGCATCCATTATCATGTAAACTAGATATAAGTGTCTGTGTTAGCACAGGTCTATATATATTAGTGTGACATAGATAAAAGGTGGAGAGTGAGTCCAACATTAATATGATTTTTAGATATTTTAGATTGTTAATTATCGTAATTTATAGTATTTTTTACATAATTTTAAATAATATAAATTATTCTTTTTATCCCAATTTATGTGTTACTGATAGAACTCGAAGAGTTAGCCAAATTTGGCTGGATCACTTAACAATTTTTCCTTCTCGAGTGTTTATTCTACAACAACAACATTACCCCAATGCCTCAGAGGCTCCCGCCCATTGCGAGGTAAGGGAGGGGCGGGTGTACGCAGCCTGACCCCTATGTTTAAAAACATAGCGCGACAGTTTCCGGATGACCCATGATGAGCGTCGAAAGTTGCATTGACTAACTGCTACTTTACAATTGAAAGAAGCGCAGACAATTTAAAGAGTCATTTTGCTTTATTCCATCATATCCCAAAGCCAAAAAATAGTGAATCTTTGGCTCCATCCAAGATTGATGGAAACCGAGTGTTTATTGTGATTTATATTATTTTCTATGTCATTGTAAAATAATATATGCCGCTTCTTTTACCCGATTTATGTGGCACTGATAGAATTTTGAGAGTCAACCCAATATTTATGTCTTTTAAATATTTTAAGTTGTTAATTATTGTAATTTATTGTATCTTTTACATAATTTTTAAATAATGTGTTACTTTCTCTTTTTTAATTTACGTGGCACTAATGGAATTTTGAAAGTCAATCGAACCTTTTATATATCTTTAAAATATTCTAAGTTGCTATTTATTGTGATTTATAGTACATTTTACATAATTTTACGTGGTACATATAGAATTTCAAGAGTCAACAATTTTTTTATACAATTTTTAAATATTTAAAGTTTTAATTCTTGTTATTTATAGTGATTTTTACATCATTTTCAAATCATACATGTACTTCTTAAGTCCTAACTTATGTGGCTCCGATAAGAAATACAAAAGTCAACTAAATTACTTATGTTATTTAAATAATTCAAATTATTTATCGTGATTTGTATTTTTTAAACACAATTTTCAAATATGTAAAAAAGTTTTAAAAAGAATGAGACAAACAATTAAAATAGAAAAGCTTTTTAAAAAAAATATCCAAGTGCATTTACATGCCAAAGCAGGAAATTTGACTTATTGTCTGCTTTGGCGTGTTAACTCCATCTTATAATATAAGTAGTGTGACTACATGTCTTAGAAGATTGGTCAAGTTGCATAACTTTCCAATGTAACACATTTAGAGTTTACAGGTAATGTTTTGGAAGCTAGATAAATGAAAAGTGGATGTTGAAAATTTCACAAACCATAAATATATTTTGTAATTTAAAAAAAATTCAAAGGCAAGGATCGTAGGCCTTATTTCATTAATGGTAGATAAAGTGAGATTAGAAGAGAGGAGAGAGGAGAGGAGAGAGTCGAGCAGGATCTAGAAGATGAGAGAGAAGAGAGGAGAGAGGAGAGAAGCAAGAGAGATACAATTATATTAAATATATATATGCAAATTGTATATCTGATATTATTTAAATCTATATCTAATCGATAATTGTATTATGAATAAAATTGATATTAATGAATACAAGGCAAGGGAGATCTATTGTATTCGTTTGATATAAATGAGTCGTATCAAGGCGAGAGAGATACAATTGTATTATTAAATAATTGTATATTTGATTGATAATAACATCACGAATGTACTTAATTTGTATTAATAAGTATAATCATATCAAAATTCATTGTATTCATTGATACAATCAATTGTGTCAAGTGTTTTAACAAATATAATTTATAACAACGAATACAATTGTATCAAGTTATATCATGTTCAAGTGTATTAAACGACACAACCTATCAATATTGGATTTTGTAACAAATTGTAGTTTTATTTATTTGTTATATTTTATCTTTTTTTATATGTTACCACTTGGTATTGTATTTATAGCTGTATTTATTGCTTTGTCTGTTGCCATATGTATTATAACTGATTACTACTATTGGTATTTGCACTGTAGAGAGAAAGATGGAAGCGAGAGCGAGCAAGAGAGAGAGGGGGCAAAGAGAGAGTAGAGAGGTGAATGAAAGTGGGAAAAGAGAGACGGAGAGAGAACAAGAAGAAATTTGTTATAAAACCTTAAATAGGGTGGGTATCTGAACCTGGACCTGAACATTATATTCGGTTCTTCGATTTGGTTTTAACAAATTTCAGTTCGGTTTTTCAATTTTTGATTTTGAAAAAGTGTGCATCATATATGGAATCAAAATATTTTGGTTCGGTTTGATTTTGTTGGGTGTTTTAAAATGATTTTTTCGGTGCAAACTAATGAAAAATAAAATGAGGACAAAATCAAAGTATAAGATACTTAAAAACTTAAAATCATGTAAAGTGATGATGTGCTCCTATGTAACACTTATTGTCCTTAAGAAATTATATTTATGTGTCAAGAACTTGCCCTCCAACTATTTTTTGAGGCAAACAAGCATGAAGACATCCTTTACATGACATAAATCGGCAAAAATATGTTTGAATTTCTCTTGGAAAATGATATTTCAAGTTAACTATATGAATTATAAATTTGTTGCTACTTTGACTTGTTTCATGAATGATTTAATTGCTAATCAATTTATATGTATACATATAACTTTTTGTCTAATATATATATATATATATATATAAATTTAAAACTTAATAAAGTTTGGTTCTTTGGTGCACCGAGGTTTTAAGACCCCCACCGAAGACCTAGCCGAAGAATCGAACTTTTGAAAGAATACACCGACATCAAATTGAAAAATCGATGAACAAAATTAGTTCAGTTCGGTTCGATTTTTCGATTTTCTAGTATCTTTGCCCACCCCTAACCTTAAATATAGCTAAGAACTGTAATCTTTTAAAATTATAATTGTGCATAATGAATTAATATCACATTTTTGCCACATTATATATTTTTTCCTTAAATAAGAAGAAAATTACATAGCGTGCCCTCTAAATATAGTGCTCTTGATTTTTTGTCCTTCTATACCTTAAATATTTTTTAAGCTGAATGAACTTCCTTCAAATTTAAGTTGAATAAATGTATTGCCCGTCCACATCTTAAATATTTTTTAAACAACCCTCTTGCTCAATTACCTCTCAACTTTTTTTAAAATTTATTTTTCATTTACTTTTTTTTCTCGTTATTCACTTTTTTTTCAATTTTTTTTCTTTTCTCTTTTTTTTTTAAAAAAAAAATTTCTGTCTTTTTATTTTCTTCTTCTTTTTCCTCTACTTCTATTTTTTGTCTTTTTTTTTTCATCTCTCTCTATACATATATACATAATTGTCATAAAAAAATAATTGCGCTTAGCCAAAACTCAAGCATTTTGAAAGATTATTCAAGTGGGCAACTCAATCATTATCGTCAACAAATAATTAATGAATTAAAATATGCAAGGTAAAACATAACTCAATGTCACGACCCAACCCAGGGGTCGTGATTCGTGCCGATTGGGCACCCAAACAATACCAAACCAGATTCAAAACCAA
>JAPFFP010000008.1:8102243-8114805 GCA_026153255.1 Solanum medicagineum | reverse complement strand
CACGGGAACCAATACACATGACAGCAAACACTTCTCACGAGATAATTAGAACTCGGATGACAAGAGAGAGATAAGTTTTTCCCAATATCTTTTTGATTACCTACAGTACTTTAACATGTTGAATAAGTATCAATCTCCAACAATGACTTGAATGATAATTTATTAATCTACCAATGTTACCTGACTGATTCCCCTAGATATCCACAGGTATTACTTGCATTTTATGACATCTTTCACAAATCTCAACAAGTCAAACACGCCAATATCTTAATATATAAAAGGAGCTCTTACAATTTTAAAATGAAGATTAAAATATAATGTTCAAAAAGTTATCTTATCAGTCTATAAAAGTTTTTCTTGAAATAGAAACCATAAAAAAATGCAAGTGAAACCTTTCAACACAACAACAGCTATACCTCAGTCCCAAGTAAGTGGAGACTATGAATACACACTGACCATGTCACTCCATTTAAGCTCATCACACACACACACACAGAGAAACCATTAAAAAATTTAAGTTAAACCTTTCAACACCACAACAACCATATCTCAATCCCAAGTAAGTGGAGACTAGTTGTATGTATACACACTGACCATGTCACTCCATCTAAGCTCATCTCACACACACAGAAACCATAAAAAAATGTAAGTTAAACCTTTCGACACCACAACTATACCTCAATCCCAAGTAAGTGGAGACTAGTTGTATGAATACACACTGACCATGTCACTCCATTTAAGCTCATCACACACGTGCACCAACGCACACACACATATATACAAACCACTATATTTTGTAGAGGGATATAAATCTCTGACAAGACAAAGCCCGTTTGGCCATGATATGAAGTCATTAAAATTTTGTTTGGATGTGCAATTTGGGTCTGAAAAGTTGTATTTTTTTTCTTATAAACATGGAAACCCCAATGTTTGTGAAAAATATCAAAACCTTCTCAACTCCTATATAGTCTTTTGAAATGAGCAAATCATAGTTAAGACACATGGTATTGGAATATCCTAAGGCACCACATTAATAAATAGCATACCTCCATGTTTCTCTTGTAAATCAATGTTTGCAATACATGATATTACAAATTTTCAAAGTCCACATAATTTCAAACACATTCATTGGTCCAATAAATCAAGAATAGTACTCCCTCCATCAATTTTATGTGACACCCTTTGACTTGGCACGATGTTTAAGAAAAAAAATGAAGACTTTTAAAACTTGTTGTCTAAAACAATTCTTAGATATTTATATGGTTGAGATTCATTTCATTAAGGGTAAAAAGGAAATTTTAAAGTTAAATTATTTCTGATTATACTAATGTACATTCTTCTTTGGACGGACTAAAAAGGAGCCACATAAAATGAGACCGAGGAAGTAGTAACTAACTATGTTCTAATATAATCTTCCCATCAGATCATGTAATTATTTTTTCTGACAAATTTAAAATTATGGATCCTTTTTTGCAAAATATACACTTTTGGGTCAAATGTTAGATTAAAAAAAGATGGAAACCACAAACTTGGATTTGAGATCCTACTTTTAGGAGAACTCGAGATATGAAATCACAATTAGAAATTGAACTTTTGTTCAAATGTCCAAAAAAACCTTAATTTAAAATCAAAACATCCAATTTGAACTCCAAATTGCACGGCCAAACGCCTAGTAAGACACCTAAAAACATAAGTCCTAAAGTTCACATGCAAACATGACAAATATATATCCTCAACTAATTTGTATCCCCATACAAATCTTTTTCTTCCATTATGTCCTATTTGTCTCTAGGTCTACATGTATAGTAAAAGAATGTAGGATTGCAAACACGACTTACTTTTAACTGATCTTCGTCATCCCTTTTTAGCACATTCACTCACCATGGTTCCATACCTAATCAGTGCATCGGGTCAATGTAGATATGACCAAACAATCTAAAGCGATCTTGTCTCAATCTATCCCCGATCTATGCTACTTATACCTTCTTCCAAATGTAATTTTTAAAAATTGCCTTATCATGTATGACTGCATCTATCTTGGTGCCCGCATTTCTCTGCACTTAACTTGTAGATAAACTGTTTAGCGGCAAGAAACTGTTTAGCGGCAAGAGATTCACTCTTACATAACATTGCTAGTCTTATAACGATCAAATAATGTTCCTTTCATTATGGTAGATAACCTTAAATCACATAACACCTAGACAGCACATCTTCATTTTAGCCATCTATTTTGGTTCTAGTTGTAACATTTTCATCTATCATGACATTCTATTAACCAGTGTTTTGGACGGCGAAAGGCAACAAGGCTCTGCCTTGCCTCGCGGCGAGGCGCTCGCCTTTTGAATTGAGGGGCCAATTTATACCAAAATCTTAAAATATTTAATTGCATATATAAATATCCAAAATCTCAATAGCAATAACATATAGTAGTATACAACACAATAACATATATTAGTCAATCACACTATTCCTGGAAAACAACAACAACAACAACATACCCAGTGGAATCCCACAAGTGGGGTCTGGAGAGGGTAGAATGTACGCAGACCTTACCACTATTCATGGACAAATTAATATAAATTAGTATACAACAGAATTGTATGGGCAGAACCGCAGAAATTGGAACTGCAGTATTCTGGATTCTGGCCAGAACTGAAGAAAAAAGAAGAAGATAAGAACTGAAGAAGGGAAAAAAAAAGAAAGAAAATGCCTCTGGATTCTGGAACTGGAGAAGAAAGAAGAAAAAATAAGGAAGAAAGAACAAAGAAGAAGAAGAAACGAAGAACAGAAGAAGCTTACTTGAAAGAACTGGAAGAGGCGAGCTTGCTGGAGTTTGGACGAACTGGAAGAGGCGAAAGACGAACTGGAAGAGACGAACTTGAAGGCTGAACTGCTGAAGAGAGTCGCATCGCAGCAGAAAGTCAAAATAAAAGAGTCGGGTCATCATATTAAACCCTAAGATTTTTTAAAATCATTAAATCTGGTCTTTTTAAAAACAACATTCGGAAAGGTGACGCCTATGCGCCTCGCTTCACCTGTGCGCCTATCGCCTTTTGCTCATCTTACGTAGCCTTTCATAGCTGCGCTTCTCCTTCACTGTAAAAGGCGACATGCCATCGCCTCGCCTCGCCTCTCGCGTTAGGCGCACAGGCGAGCGCTTTTTGATAACATTGCTATTATCCATCGAGGAACAACTATCCTTAAAGTAGTCATTCAATTGTATACCCTCTAAATCTAGCTTTAGGTTAGATGCCTCAATTATCTGATCCTTTGTCTTCCTAACATTGCTTCTAGCCTGATGCTTGGTTCAAGATAAGCAATGTCATTTGTTTAAAATTTGATATTGCATTGAAGATTGAATTTGATACATTACTAAATTTAGTAGAGTTTGGTTAGAATTTTTTTTGTTCAATATAACAAACATATTTTCTTGTCATTTGCAAAATGATGTAAATTGAGATGTACCCAAAGGAAGGACTAATCGAGACATGGAAAATTGGCTCGAACATCACCCCCAGAGAAAAGAATGACTTTTTCACAATGCTAGCATAAAAACAACAGCAGTTTTCATTCTTTTGTGAAGTGGTATATGCTGACAACATCCAGAAAGGAAGGTGCACTATGAAAACTGAGACTGCATAGCAGGATGTATTTTATTTAACATGGCCATGGAGGTGGGAGTAAAACAATTTTTGTAAAAGAGTTACTGAAGCAAGGATATGGTATGAGCGACCCTGTTGTTAAGGCTGTAACATCATCTCATGAAAAGGCATGAAGGCAAAAACACAAAAGAAAGTTAAGAATGATTGTTTTCTGGTAAAACTGAATTTGGAGATAGGGAAAAAATGGCCTATATCTGGCTGGAAAAGTATCCCACTGATGCTTGTTCAGAAATTGCAAGTGCCTGCCAAGTGCAAATTGTCTGTTAGATGTTTTCCCTGTTCTTCATTGTCTTGCTGCATGCACTGTAGCTACCATCTCTGGTAAGAGTAGACAACAAAATGAGACCTTAGATTCAAGATGAACTTCCATGAATTGGAGCTAGAAAGATTAGATCAGCTAGTTGGCAACTCAAGAGATGAAAGAGCTCTTCTCACAATCAGAAACTTATTAGAAAGAAAAAATTGGCTACACTTTACAAGTCCTGCTCTATCATAGATAAAAACTGGCAGGACTTATTACAAAAGCAGACAAGTCCTGCTCTATCATGCATGAAGTGGGTCTAACACAGGAAAAGCCACGTCTGGTGAATTATACATGCTTGAAAAGTCATTGAAAGCCTCAATTGTTTTTACATTGCCTTGAACCTTGACTTATATGGTGCATGTTTTAACCCTTCTGGAGTGGAAGGGGCACGACAAACAGCTTGTGGAGGCTACTACTATCTGGATAGCAGAATAAGAAGCAGCAGCTCACAGTGGTATGGAACTTTGCTTCGTTGAGCATATTAGGGACAATTTGGTAGGAAAGGAAGAATTGATGGTCTGAAGAAAAAATCAGAAGATACTCATGATTTAATTATTTCAATCTTTAGCTTTCTGGTGCAACATGAAATGTCTAAATCATTTCAATACTTGGACTGTCTTTGACACCTTGCCTAATTGAAAAATAAGTCATGTGCTCAGTGCCGAAGTTCTGAACTAGCACTTGGTGTTGTTTTGGAGTTAATTTAGATAATGCTTATGCCGATAATGAAGAATTTTGAAACTGATCGATATGCAGATCAATAGGATCAAGGTTCTCTAAGATTTCAGCTTGCATGCACTAGTATAGTAATCTATTGCTCTTTAGGAAAAAGAATAGAACAAGGGGGTCTCATAGGTTTTTTAATCCTACTACCTATGAAAGGCATGCCAGCAATCTTTCGTGAAAATCTACTATTCACTTATATATGTACAAAAAGTAAGAGAATGCATACTTTTCCTCCTTGGAGTCCAGGTCGTGCCTCAATCATCGAAAAGTATCATTGGCTTGGTCAGCCTTCACCTAAACAACTACTCCCTCTGTTCACATTTACAAGTAGTCCTTACTAAAAATAAATGTTTCCTAATACTTGTCATTTCACAAAAACAATGCATAAATGACATTATTCTTCCTATTTTACCTTGAGAGTTATTAGCCTTGAAAGTATACATTTGACCAACGTAGGAAATAAGTAATTTTTCATGTTCATTGGTCAAATTAACTAATCAAAATAAATTAATTCATGTTCATTTACTAAAAACTTGATTTCAAAAGAACACAAAGGGTATGTTTGGAAAGGCACATGGTAATTGGAATTGGTGTAATTACTAGGGTAATAATTACCATCTAATAATTACACAACCTAATAATTATTGTGACCTGTTTGTTTACCACAATGTAATCACGGTGTAATTACAAATGTGGTGTTTGGTTGCACAAGTGTAATTATAAGGTTATATTAAATTTAAAAACAAAAGTTAATTATCTAAAATTAAAAATTTATATTAGACAAATAAGGATATTTATAAATAATAATGAATTAAAAATTTACCATATAGATTGTCTTTTGAAAATATATTAATTAGTAAACATATGTTCTCAACTAATGTTATAAAGAAAATTAATTTATATTCAAATTAGTATATTTTTAATAAAATTAATCATAAAAACTAAAAATACAAGATTTATACAAACATCATGAAATGCATGTTTGACAAAAAATATAAAAAATCATAAATATATTGTCATAGTAAGATTATTAAAATATTTGATAAATAAATAATCTAACTAAATAATAAATGGCTTGTAATGTGACATATTAAGTCAATACCACTAAAACAAATGAAAACAAAACTATAACATAAGTTCTAAATTCAAAATAAAAAAGTTATCACAATACTCTTACGTCAAATTTCAATATAACGTACATAAATTTGATTTAAAAGAAAGAAAGAAAAAGTAAGTTTATAACTTTATTCAACAATGAATTCAACTTTAATTTAAAAATTGGAATACTAATAAATTCATGCTAATGAAATAGAATAAATAAATAAACAAATAAGGTAATATGAAAAATTGCATAGAATCACATGAAGTAAAGGTTGAGAATGAGAAGGAAATGAAAAATAAATACTATCAACTAAAATATAGTTTCAGAAATTATTATAATAATAAAAATAAAAAGAATTTAAAATAATAAAAATAAAAATAGATATTAAAAAGAAAGAAATTAAAAAGTAACCAACTTATAATTACATCATGTAATTACCAGCAATCTACAGCCTCCCACAACCTCCCTGTGAATTGGAGAGTATAACCAATTACATCCAATTATCTGACCAAGTAATTACCTATCCATCTAAACAATTCAAACAGTGTAACTACACTCAATTACACCAAATCCAATTACCAGGGTGGCTTTCCAAACAGGCCCTAAATAAGGATACAATAATAAACTTACCTAGTTTCTTAAGGGGCATGAAACCTAAACTGGTGACAACGGAGGGAGTATCTTACACTAAGCAGGCTCATCAAACAACACGTTTTTAGCTTTTTCAACATTCCCTACCCTTGGGTCCTACACTGCTTACAAATCAATTGGTCGTCACATCTGATCTTTGTTGAGTTTTAAGGGACTAAACTACACTGCCACCTATTCCATATTCTTGAAATTCTTTCTGAAAAAGAGGACAGATGTGAGGTAAACCAAGAAGTAGGTAATACAATGTTTTTTCCTTCTCAAAAACCAAGAAGTAGGTAATACAATGTTTGTAAGAAAAACATAACGTAAAAAAAGAAGGGTATTCCAGAACTCACTTCCTATACTGTAATCAGCTGCTCTTGCTGCCTGCAGTCCTTCTCTCCCACTTATACCAACTCCAATATCAGCTTGCTGGATCATCCTCACGTCATTTCCACCATCCCCAATTGCCAGTGTTCGATATTCACACGATTTTAGCAGTTCTACCAGCTGAAAGTAATAAAATGCAGTTGAGATCTATACACTCATAAGTTGTACTTCTACAAACTACAGGCATTAACAAGACGAGCATTCTATATGCAAAGACCAGATCCCAAAGTTACCAGCACAAAAACATCTTAATATAAAATTTGACTTCCCTAGATTCAAGCAAATATATGTTTGCTCAGGAGATTTCAAGCTTCTTTTTCAATGTTTGAACTGCGAACTTAGGAAAAATTGACCTGACTAAACAAGAAAAACCAATCTGTTCAAAAAGGCCATCGTGAAATATAAGCATACACCAACTTCTACTATTTTATAGTCATTACTAACAAGTTATCTTTCCCAACGAACTGTTCTGCTTCCAACACTTTGATCTCAGTCCAAAAAGTAGTGCATTTTATCTCATTATAGCATACATGTAATGGAAAAAGTTTCTGCTACAACATCATTTTCTTCTCAAATAAAATATTTCATTAATAATAACTAGGCCGACATGGCTGTATACAAATGGTATACAAAAAAGAGGGACCTACAAAACATGGTATTCTCCAAAAGACACCCAACACTCTATAGAAACAGGAACTAAATGGATGCACTAGAAGAAAAGAAGGGATGGAAGACTACTAATCAAATGTGCAAAGCTCATCTCCAACCCCTTCAAAAGCTCTCTTATACCCCTCTTTCCAAATGACCCACATTAAGACAGGAGGAGTGACATTCCAAGCATTGTGCTTTCTTCTCCTAGCTCTATTCTTCCAGCTCAACATCAACTCTCTGACGGATCTTGGCATTACTAAGAAACGTTAAACCATTTAAAGATATCCTCCCATAACCTCGAAGTTGATTTTCAATGTAATAGAAAATGGTCCACATCCTCACCCGCCTCCTTACAAAGGAAACACCAGCTCAAGCAAATCACCTCTTGTTTCCTCAGATTCTCCGCTGTCAAAATCACCCCCTTCGTAGCTGACTAGCTACTAGATAGTCATACGAAGAAACATACTTTCCTCGGCACCTTAGGAATCTAAATCAAGGCATGAGGAAAGCTGACCTTTGTCCTAACCAGGAGCTTCTCATAGAAGGACTTAAACGAGAACAAATTGTTATTCTTGAGCTCCCATCTCAAGGCATCAGATCTGTCAATTGGCTTGTCTTGCTTTTGGATTAAATCTAGCAATCTTCGAAACTCGGTCACCTCCCAATCCTTGAAATTCCTCCTAAACCTCAGATCTCAAAAGTCTCATTCCATCGTGTTCCCCCAACTCGTTGACCGGTCAACTCCCTCGGACAAGAGACTCTACACAACACTGAAAATTCATCCTTAAGCACCAATCCTCCGCACCACTTTTGCCTCCAAAATCTAACTCTATTCTCATCTCCAACCTAAAAGGTAATGTTATCAAAGAAAGTATCCGACCCGTTGATTATATTCCTCCACACACCACATCTTTAGTATGCTCATATTTGTTCTCCATCCCCCTTCCATACACCATATTTATCCACAATCACCCCTTTCCATAAAGATTATCCCTCCACCCCGAATCTCCACAACCATTTACTCGAAAGTGCTCTGTTATAAGCCTTCAAGTCCATGACCTGGTCACATCACGCACACAGTCTATTTAGGAGATGTCACGGCCTCCCAAACGAACTAAGTAAAATTTCATTGTCCTATTCGCCACATCCCAAAGGAAATTTATTGCAACCTTTACAGTTTACCTACCACGATGTCAGGTTCCTTGAACAGGGACATAAAATAAGTATAGATACTCAATAACGAGCTTTTAATGAGCACTTCCTTGCCTCCTCTGAATAAGTATCTTTGCTGCAAACCTGCTAGCCTCTTCTCTACCCTCTGAATAATTGGATTCGAGACACCAAGATCCTTGATGGAAGCGCCCAGAGGTAAACTAAGGTAGATCCCGATTGCAAAACTTGGACAAGCATGAAAATGTGATCCATTGCACCAATGGGTATGAGCTCACATTTTCTGAGGTTAATTTTACGCCCTGGCACCACCTGGAGCAAAACCAAGACTTTCCCATGGAAAACCAGTTGGATCTCATCTGCATCACAGAACATCAAAGTATCATCCGCAAACAAGAGGCGAGAAACCACTGTGGTACTCACACCACCAACCACAGCTTTGAACCCCTCCAGATATCCTCCTAGAACTGCTTTGTCCATAAAATATAATTAATCAATTGCTTTTGGTTATTATGAAATAATAAATACATACATATTTTATTAAGATTAGTATAGGGTGGTAATTTCTTGATGTTATATAAGAGGTAAAATATAACATAAAAAAGTGGTTCCAAAATTTGCTTCATTTAGGAGATCTAGAAAACGAGAAACAGATACCTACCAGAAAACAAAATTAATAACAGGGTATCAAGCTATCTAGCGAGGCTATATCCTTGCCATCCTATAAAATGTGACTTAATAATTCGAGAGATCACCCAAAGAAGTCATCAAATTTTGGTTGTGTTCATGATTTGCTCCTTCCAATAGCGCTGGAAACCTGTCAGGAAAGCTAGAAAGGTATAGGGCCTAAACGTGTATGCCTTTTTTGGAAAATGCTGCAAGGCTTATAACTAGTTTAGTGATCCAGTTTTTAATAGTATTCAGATTAGGGCTGCGCAAATATCCCCAAACATGTTCTATATCAATCAAAATATGTTTCTTAAAACTTTCACATGCTAGAATTTAGATACTTCATTTGGACTGAGCAAATACATGCACACATCTACAGATAAAGCAACATTGAGGTGCTAACTGAACAGATTAAAGTAGAATAAACATTTTTGTCAGGTAAGTTGCACTTTTAACTCGCACATGGGGAGATAAGGAGAACTTGTAAGTATGCAATGCAATAGAAAAGATCGAAGCAAATATGAAAACTACCAAAATATAGTGACATGATAAATTAAATATCGACAAGTAAACTTTCTGTCTTATGAATAATTTTTCACTGCTTGAACTTTAGTTGCAAGAGGGTTGACTGCCACATAAGAGTTGTGATGGGAAACTATGAACTACTTGTTCTCAAAATAGGTAAAACAATGGTTTTGCTCTCTCCTTAAGATAATGAATTAAATATGAAAAATTATTTTGGTAGCACACATAATACCTGTGCCTTTTGGGAAGGAGTAACACGACAACATATAGCTGTTCTTGACAATATAGCCAGTTCTGTGAATGCCTTCCGATAATGCTTAAGTACAATCTCAAGAGCCCAACCATCCACAACAAAAGCAACATCCTGCCAGATACAAACATTAAGAGTTACATATCATGAACGAGTTAAACATAAAAGAAAAGGTACCACCCATTTCAACGTTAGTGTTATTTCACAAATCTTGGAGGAAACTATGTTTTCTTGTTCTTCTGTTTCCTACCTCTCTGAAAGTACATTTCTGAGATTTACAAGCTAGTGAATTAGAGCACACATACAAAAAGGATGCTATAAACAGATTAAAAATGAAAGAACTGGAAAAGCTGACAGGTTCAAGCTGTGGAAATAAGATTCTGTATAATAGGCCTAATGTGATCAGGCCCTTCTCTAGGCGCCAGGTACAGTGAGTGCTTAGTGCACCGGGCTGCCTTTTTTAGTGTTTCGCCTAAATATCACCGATAAGATGTGCCTTCACTGAAATATGAGCACTTCTATGATTTTAGAGCTTCCTTATCAAGAAATAATGTCCATTACAAAAAAGAAAGCGGGAAAGACTTCCATCTCCCTCCGTAACCATAGCAATTACTCTTTAAATTGAGAGTTGATGTATAATCCTTGTGAACTTCATTGTGTATGATCATGTTATTTTAAACCCACTCAAGACATAACCTTATTAAAGACAGACACAATTAATTTTAGTATTATCACTAACAAATTGAGATCCTTTTCAAGTAATCCAAATATAGAGGTCAGCCTGACAAGTTCACAACATTAAGCTTCACTCACAAATTATGCAGTCCCAAAAGCAGACATCAAAGATGCATATATTACTTCATCCAATACTAAAAAGATAAACACAAACCCCAAAGCAAGTGCACATCCTATATCAACATCAAGCACCATATATGCAAGCAAAATGTTCAAGAAAATAAGCTCATATTTTCCCGATCTAGAAATAAAATAACTGAAAATGCAACTATGGTTGAAATTGGAATATGCAACTATTTTGGTGTCTCTGCTCATCTTTTCGCAGAGGAAATTATAGAAGTCGCAGCCAAGCAAACACTTATTGTCATAGCTAAGCAGTTGATAGGTCCTGATGGAAATGAAAGGATTTGTACTACCTGTCAACAAAATAGAACAGTTGTGAAAATAGATATGCATTCAATTCAACATACCTTGGGTTCTGCATTAGTTATTCTCATTGTAAGAAGCACCCTCTCCAGACTTTGACCTACTTCATCTTCAGTTCTCCCATTAATCAGCAGAAGCTGACCTTTAGGTTCTGTAAATATGTCAATCAGAAAATAAAAGAATCTCATGACAAATCTTTAAGAAGAAAACACCTTTTGTCACAATTCTGGCATATGAATCAATACTATACAGAATAGCCTGGCTTTAGCATATTTATTTATTTTTACCCCTTTGAAGGAAATCTTAGTTAATTGCTTTTGTCATGCAGCTAAAAAGCATTTCTGAGGATGCAGGCTTGCTGTATTAATGGATCTATTGAGCAACAAGAATGCTTGGCAGGATGGTCCTGTCACATTTGATTTTGTTTTAACTTTTAACTAGAAGGCCCTCTTGTCCTCAGCATTGCATCTTTTGTTCTATTCGAATGGATCTTTTTCCCAGTATATGACATATTTATGCCAGTGATCCATTTAGGGTAAAATTCATTAGGTTCAGAGACATGTTATGCAAGGAATCATAATGTAGGGAGTCGTATTGAATGTATTATAAAGCAGGGATTACGTTGTTAATATTTAATTTAGTACATGTTTGGCCATAGATTTCAAATATTTTCACTTAATTTGGAATTTGTGGAGTTGGAATTGAAGATGGAGTTGTGTTCGGTTATACTTTTTGCAACGAGTATTTGGGATAATGTTCATGCTTAAATGTACTAAAATGCAACTTCAAAAGTGAAAAGTGAGTGGCAAAACAGCTTTTAAGGTGATTTCC
Organism: Solanum medicagineum; assembly: GCA_026153255.1. Taxonomy (NCBI): domain Eukaryota; kingdom Viridiplantae; phylum Streptophyta; class Magnoliopsida; order Solanales; family Solanaceae; genus Solanum; species Solanum medicagineum. The sequence goes on along the minus strand of JAPFFP010000008.1, from coordinate 8,102,734 downwards.
AAAATTGAAAATAAAACTTCAAGTTGAATATAGAATTTTCATGGCCAAACAACAACATACCCAGTGAAGTCGCACAAGTGGGGTCCAGGGAGGTACGCAAATCCTATGTGAGCTGGGTCTCTTGAAATAAAAGGTACGGCTCTTTTTTTTTCACCTTTCATAGACTATTAAGACTTAAAAACAATTAAGCGTCACTTCTTGCGTTTCGCCTTGCTTCAGCCATTAAAGTGACCGCTTCTTTTCACCTTCATCGCTTCTAGTATGCGAACCGTAACTGGCTCCAATCGCTAGCGATGAAGCACTTGCTTTCCAGAACACTCGTAACTGTAGAGAAAAATAAAGAAAAAAGAACACAAATGATTTACGAGGTTCAGTAAGTGGTGCCTACGTCCTCGGGCTAAACTCTCTACTGTGTTTTGAGAGGTATGGCATTAGGTCAATATATACAGGAGCTTGGGGCTCTATACAAGGCAGCTGAATATTTACAGAAT
>JAPFFP010000008.1:8085966-8102143 GCA_026153255.1 Solanum medicagineum | reverse complement strand
GCCTACGTCCTCGGGCTAAACTCTCTCTACTGTGTTTTGAGAGGTATGGCATTAGGTCAATATATACAGGAGCTTGGAGCTCTATACAAGGCAGCTGAATATTTACAGAATATCTAATTGGCATCGCATCCCTATAATTGATCTTATAATTCTTAAATCCCTATAATTAAGGATTCTAACAGTAACCATTTTCCACATAGAAATCTATCCATCCCATCACTATGTTCCACCATTAACAACATTCATAGAGGCATCGTGATGCTCTTTGAGCTCCATCAACTCTCTTTGATCCCATACCTGTCCACAATAATTGTTCTTTAAATGGAATGTTCCTTATTGCCCACATCCACCACCCTGGCCACCCTTTTCTCTGTCGATAAATACTGCCCACATTTCATTTCCTTAAAGTGCTCTGTTGAAGAGCCTCAAATAGTTTACCTTAAAACCATCCTAATCTTATCCAGGATGTGGCCACTTTCCAGTTTACCAATGTAACTTTTTCCCACCTCCCCTGTGTCCAATGGGAGTCCTTTTGGAGCCTCAACAGCTCTTTTGTTACAACAGCTGGAGCTTCCATAAGCAACAAGTAAGACACGGGTACGCTTTCCAGCATGCTCTCTATCAATGCTCCTTCCCCCCTTAAAATAAATCTCTTCGAAAATCCACCAGTCCTCCCCCCCCCCCCTCCCCGGGGGCCTTTATTTTGGAGAAAGGTAACAAGTCGCCCTTAGTCTTTTGTCAGCTCTTTTCATTACTGAATTCCACATTGCACAATCCCTATTCCAGGAGCCTAGCAGGAGGCCCATGTAAGTTCCCACGACAAATCCAACATCGAATACATGTGTTACTTTCTTCAAGGTTGTCTATTTCTCCCACCGGAGTAATACCCACACATCAAGTTAATTCTCAGCCCTAGATTAGATGGATGATGTGCTAATCCTTTCTGCTTCCTAGTTCCTACATCTAAATTTTTCAAGAGCTTGCTGGACAGATTTGTGGGTTCGCATGCACCATCAGGGAACAGTTTGTAACTTAAGACCAGATCAGTGATCACATCTTTATCACCATATATGCTCTACTAAGACGGCTGTAATTATGATTCGGGGTTCAAGTTTCTGATAATAGGAAACTTGTCAATTGTTCTCGAACTGTCACTTTGTCTCTCATATATCTTATCCATCTTTTTGTAACTGTGGGGTTATTTATTTAATTATCCATCTGTTTTATCTGTTCTTCTATATATGCTCTAAGATTCATCTTTATTTCCATATACGCTCCACTAAGATGGCTGTAATTAAGTGCCAGAGGCCAAGTTTGTGACATTTACACACGAGTTCCAGGAATCTCAAAATGTCACTTGCTGCCTCTATTTTATTTGGTATCAACTAGGGTTCTAGTGCAACAATTCATCAGCGTCATTGTAGGGAATCTTATATATTGTCCTCATCTATGTTGCTCAAACTCTCCGAAAAATGTTGCCTCACCCGTGTTGGATCCACCAAAAATACACTATTTTTGGAGTATCCAACACACACCCACCATTATTTTTGAAAAGTCCGAGCAACATGGCTCCTCATCTTTAGTGGCATCAGAATTCAACTTCCAACTCTACAATGAAGAGTCCATGTCTTTAAGAAAGAGATAATTATGGTAAGGGCTGTTAAGCCATCTAGGTTATAAAAATTAGCCCAACTCCTTTATTATTACCAGGTTTAGCCCAATTTATATGCATCTAAAAAATATCAACCCCAGTCAAAACCTACTTTTCTCTTTCCCAGCCATCTGTCTGCTCTCTCACATACGCTCACCTCTTTCTTCTTCTTTCTCTCTCATTTCTTCTCCAACAAATATCCTCCAAAAGTACTATTTCAACCATAAGCTCCAATAGGATCAAACCCCAAATATTATTTTGTGCTAATCTCATTGAAATCAAAGACACTCATTTGAATTTCATCAAGTTTCTTCAAGGCCTTCAATGGTGTTTTGTACATCTTTCAGCAAGATAAATTCGACCAAAATATCATATTTGATTATGCAGCACATCTCTCATCACCTAGTTTCTTCTTTCCTCTGAACTCTACTCTTTTTAACGTCAAATTTGTTACTTAAAATCAAATCAATAGTTGTTGTAATGGCCCAAGTGACCCACATTACATGTGATAATACATGCTGTAAATTGTAGGTCCTAAACAGAACTGGAAAAAGGTGTGTAAATTGATTAAAAAAAGAAAATTCTAATAAAATTTGCAGAATGTTGTTCTTTTCAGTTTGTTTCTGATTTTGTTTTTCTTCTCTGGTTTCTTGTTCATTCATTCGAGATTTTTTGACGTATGGTAGATGGATGGCGGTTTTATAATGTTAAATTTGTACAACAAGTGAATCCACACTGTATAATAGTACATAACCTGTTATACAAGGTAGACATATTATCAAGACATGGTTTTACAGAAAATATACACTATTTATAGCATGAGTATACAATGTGCATGTAATGTATAATAGTATATAAAGATGTATATGCATTGTCTAATTATGTATACAAACGTATATGTGTATATATCGTATAATAGTGTATAAAATATATATACATATATATACACACACATTGTTATACATCATGTTACATAGATTGAAAAATGGAGAACGGAAAAATGAAAGAAATATGTGGTGGCTCGGCAAAGAAGTTAAGAAAATAACATTGAAAAATGTTTGGCTTATTAGAATTTGATACAAATATATCTGTCAGCTATTCCAAGTGTAGATAATGATAGGGCTATGCAAGTTTGTAACTACTTGTTTGAACTGTACATGTGTGTAACTGTATAAGGATCCCCTTAAAGAAATATACCTTGGGCCTAACTCAACCCTAAAAACAAGCTCATGAGGGAAGGATTGTCAAGAGCATATAAGGAAATCAAGGACCAACCACCGTGGTACCCATAACTTCCCATGCTTTCCTAACTCACTGCAGAAACTGTCCCTTGGACTCAAACTAATCCTTCATGATAATGCATGAAGTTAAGCCTATAAATGCTGATCTTGGTATGTTGTCACCCATAAGAAAAATCTTCTAAAAATATCCTCCATTCATTTATGAAAATTCCTTGGACAAAATTGTCCTTAAAACCAAACAAAATAAAGGAAGCTTGTATTTTCATAACTTAATGAAACTAAAGAAGCTACATTTCTTTATTTATTTATTTATTTTGTTCCTTCTTGTTTCTGTCTTTTTTTCTTTTTTCTTATGTTTTTTTTTCCTTTTTCTTTCTTTTTTATTTTTTAATTATCTTTATTTTTTCTTTCTTTTCATTTTTCCTTTCTTTCTTTTTCCAATTATGGGACTAAAAATGACTATCCATTTTATACATTTTTACTTATTTTAAATAAAATTTATCCCTAGGTTTAATTGCCAAGGTTCAAGACAATCTTTTTCATATTTACTATTTTAAATTTATTATATAAAAATTATGTGTGTGTGTGTATATTGTTTGAAATTTCACGAGATACTCTATAAGTCTTGCCTTAGAAGCAACACTTAGCCCAAAGACTTTCAAAGAACAAATTACGTCCTATCGGCAAGAATTGACATTGTCTTCTTGTGTCTTGATTTACAAGATGCTCTATAACTCTTGCCTTAGAAGCAAGACTTACAACAAAATTTTCACAAGTTACGCCAAATGGGCAAGACTTGACACTTCTACATTGTATCTTGATTTAACGTATACTCTATAGCTCTTACCTCTTAACCCAAGGACTTCCAAACAACACGTTAAACCCCATCGGCAAAACTTGACAATATCACACATCAACTGTGTCTTGATTTATGAGATACTCTATAACTATTGCCCTAGAATAAGACTTGTTAGCCCAAGAACTTCCAAATAACAAGTCAAGCCCTATGGCAAAGACTGGACACTGCTCCATAGGAGTGTTCACGGGTCAGTAGGGTCGGTTATTGGCCAAAACCAAAATCAAAACCAAAACTAAACCAACTTTAATCAGTTTTTAAATTTTCAAAACTAAACCAAACCAATTATAACATACATTTATCAGTTTGATTATTATCAATTTTGGTTTGGTTTGGTTTGGTTTGGTTTGGTTTGGTTTGGCTCGATCATTTGATTATTAACCATATGCAAAAATAAAAGCTATGATACATTCAAAATGGAGAAAAGTGACAACAATTTATTCGAAATGAAAAATAGATAGGACTACTAATATTATAGAACTTTCAATCACTAAATGTATTGTGAACAAAGTTTCAAAATTCACCATTTTGGCCTAGAAGGAATAGATAGTGATATTTCTAGTCCCACCAAGAATTATCATAGACATTCATAAATCAATAAAATAAATATTCTCATCTTGAATATTTATGCTTTCATAAATAGATTAAAAAATAAAATTCGATGAAAATGTATACAAGATCTTTAAAATTGTTTTTATAAATAATGCATTATGTATGTATAATTATTAAATATATGTATATAATTTGTCGGTTCGGTTTGGTTATTTCTTCAGTTTTTCGAACAAATCCAAACACAAACCAAACACTATTAATTTTAAAAAAACTAAAACCAAACCCAAATAAAATTATTTTATTTTATCGATTTGGTTCGATTTTTTGGTTTTTATCCAAACCATGAACACTCTCATTGCTCCATTATGTCTTGATTTATTAAACGCTCTATAACTCTTGCCTTTAGATGCAAGACTTAGTCCAAGGACTTCAAAGAACAAGTTGTGCCTCATGGGTGATATCTTACACCATTTTTCTTAAGTCTAGCTTATTGGGAACGCAATAATTTTTGTCGTAAAGGCAAAATATATCTCAAGGGTTAAAAAAATTAGCATATACCTCATGGGCAATAGTTTACAACACTTTTTTACTACGTCTAGTTTACACTATTTCACTATGTCCAACTTATAAGATGCTCTATAACTCTTAGAGGCAAGACTTAGACCAAGAACTTCAAAATAACAAATTACTTCCTACGGGCAAAACTTAACACAACCACATTGTGTCTTGATGCATGAAATGCTATTACTCTTGACTTAGCGGAAAAACTTAGCCCAATAACTTTTAAATACCAAATGCACCTCATGACAACAATTTACACTATTTTCACCAAGTCAAACTTGTGGGGAATACAATAACTTTTGTCTTAAGCAAAACATAACTCGATGGTTTAAAATATATATGAGACATATAATTTACATTATTTCACTATGTTTAACTTACGAGATGTTCTATAATTCTTTCCTTAATGAAAAGGATTGTAACACCCATAAGTTGGAAAGTTGGAATTTGGGAAAGTTGCAGGAATTTGGTTTTGAATTGACACTACGAACCCATCTACTGCTCATGGTTTGTTCCACAGGTCATAGACAAGCTCCATGGTTTGGTTCATGACTTGGTGAAAAATTTGAACCTTGGAGTTGATTTTACGAAGCCATAGTACGGCCTGTATTTGGAACTACAACTCATAAACAGGTGGTGATGGATAGAGCACCGGGAACTTGAAATTTGCCTAAGTGTGGGGGAAAGGACGAGGCCGACATTCGAACCATAGTACTTTTTTATGGACCGTAATTCGTGTTCTTAGTTGGGCCCTGCAGGATGGAGAACTTTGCTAAGTACTGGAAGGCATATACAAGGGTTAAGTACGACCCGTAAAGGAATTTACGAGTCGTAGAAATGGTCTTGCAGATCTAGATACAGAGATTGTTTTCAGAAACCAATGTCAACAGGATGAAACCCCCAAGTTACGAGTCGTACTCCAATCTAGGACTCATAGATTGGGCGTGTACATGGGTCCTTCAGATTTTAAATGAAAGGTTATTGTGGTCATTTACTACTCGTTTAACCCCTAAACTACATCGTTGTGATCCTAGTAACTACCCTAACCATCTTAATCCTAATAAAACTACCCTCAAACTCATTCACTCTCAAACTCACACTAAAAATTCTGAGTCTTTCTCTCTCGAAGGATTTCCACCATTGAAGCTTGGGGTTCCTCAGATTTTCATTTTCAAGGTCAATTCATCTAAATTTTTTAGATTTCTCCATTGGGGTATGTAGGGCTTCATCCATGGCCTAGTTTCATCCATGAAGCCCAATTCAAACTCTCCTTTTTCCTCAACTTCAAGCATGAATTTTTATGGGTTTTCGTGATTTATACTTCAATGCTTGAAGTATGGTTATTTCATGATTTAATTACTCTATTATGTATGAATTACAATGAATTTCATGAATTACGTGATTTTCAATTGATTTACTAAGGATTTCAAGTCTGAGTTGATTAGGGCTTATGAAATTAATATGTTTTCCTTTATTTATGATTTTAATTGACTTCAATTGCATTGATCTCACATGATTTTAATTCAAGTACATGATTTTAACTTCAATTGTTCATGAACCTATAGTATGCCCTATTTTTCCTATGTAAGTTATGTCTTCATGGATAAGACTCCAATTATAAAAGTATGAAAGTGTGTTATGATCATGATTATTATGAGGGGGACCTAAGACCCTAATGTGATGCAATGATGATAAGATGAGGAGTATACCCACGCAAGATATGTAGATAGACTATTCCTATGACGTGAAAGTGCTTACTTGGTCATTGTATCTATTTTACAAGTTATGAAAGTATGATTTTGATAAAGTATGAACTATGATAATGTCTATTTATGTTGCATGATTATGTATTCCGTGGGATATGACTCATTGAATGACCTTGAGTGTGGGAGACTATCCCCAAGGGTCCTTATATAAATCCTTATGCCTCATAACTACATGCCACCGTAGGAGTATGATTATGTGCCTATAAGGTATTAAGTTAGTGGATCCACAAACTTAAGATACTCTCCGAGCTGGGATTGAGCCCATAGGGTGGGGTCGAGTCTACCTTGGCAAGTAGGCTCCTCTTTCCTCGATGTAGAAGGAACATCGGAATTCCATGTAATAGTCCGTATGGTCTTATTGTTAGTTAGCATCCTATTCCCACATATGTATGTCTACCAGGTTATGAAACGTTTTATGATGCTTCCATTCATGATTTTTAAGATTCATTGCTCATTCATATCTTGTCCTTATTCCTTTGTTATATCTATGCATATTGCTACTATGTTATGATGTTTCTTGATGCATTCCATACCTACATACTTAGTACATTCCATGAACTAACACATACTCTTTACCTACATGATCTAACCATGTAGGAATGGACGACGAGACTACTACTCATTATTATGGCTAGACCCGGGCTTGTGCTATTGAAGACTTGGTGAGTTCCCATGCTTTAGGGATAAACTTTTATGTTCATGCTTATGTCATTTGTTGACACTAGTATTTTCTTTTCTTTTATTGAGGGTGAACTAGTAGTATGTTCCAGAACCCGCCAAGATTTCTCTATGCAGAGGCATGTTTGGATGCATGATGTAACTCCCTTTAATGGGAGATTATGGATTCCTATGTTTAGTTTAGTCTAAGACTTGTGCTTTTTGCTTGCTTTACTTCTTATTATGTTTTATTTTATTATGTATGCTTATGATATGAACAAGAGGCTTGAATGGGGCGCCTTGCGGTTCCTCATTCGCCGTGTCACGACTAAGCCCTAGGTTCGGGTCATGACAAGGACTTACACTAAAAACTTCAAAACAACAAGTTGCATTCCGGACAAAACTTGACACTACCATATTGTGTCTTCATGATTTAGATGTTCATTATTACTCTTGCCTTAGAGGCAAGACTTAGCCCAAGTCTTCCAAAGAATAAGTCTTACCCATGAGCAAGACTTTTCTTAATTTATCATATGCTCCATAACTCCTATCTTATAGGCAAGACTTAGCCGAAGGACTTCCAAAGAATAAGATATGCTCCATGGTCAAGAGGTCTCGATTTATGAGATATTTTATAACTATTACCTTAGAGATAAGACTTATTATCCCATGGACTTTCAAACTACAAGTTAAATCCCATAGATTAAAAGAAGAAAAAGAGAGAATGAATTTTTTTAAGAAAATAGAGAAAATACTCCCTCCGTCCCATTTTATGTGGCATCCTTTGACTTGGCACGGTGTTTAAGAAAAAAAGGAAGACTTTTAAAACTTGTGGTCTAAAATCATTCTTAGATATTTGTGTGGCTAAAAATCATTTCATTAAGGGTAAAAAGGCATTTTAAAGATAAATTGTTTCCAATTAGAGTAAGGTGACATTCTTTTTTGGACGGATCAAAAAGAAAAGTGTGCCACATAAAATGGGATAGAGGGAGTAAAAATAATAAATTTAAACAATAAAGAAACAGAAAAATGAAAAAAAGATGAATAAAAGTTGAGAAAAAAGAAAAAGAATTAGAAAAAGAGAAAGCAAAAAAAAAATAAAAGAAAAAAAAGAGAAACAAAAAATTGGAAGGCAATTGAGCATGGAGAGATGTTTAAAAACATTTGAGGTATAGAGGGGCAGCAATGTACTTTTACTCTACTCTAAGTAGAAGGAAGGCCATTTTTTAAAGACACTTCTTATGGGGCACAAAAAATCAAGACCACTACATTTGGGGGACACCTTGTGTAATTTCCTATAATGGCAGCAAGCACAAGGTACAAGCAGTTGATTGGAGGAATTCGTGAATCACAAATATGGGAAGCAGCTAAAGTTCTTTAACTGAAGAGGGACTCGTAAGTCATTGAGCATAACTTTAGAACTGTCTCTTATCTTTTCTAGAGAAGGTCAGGCATTTGAGCTATCAAAGTAAAATAATTGGATACACTGTACAAGAAAGCACAAAATAGAAAGAAAAAAAGAAACAGAAGGAGAAAAAAGTCAACAGGGCATACCAGGAGAAACAAAATTACATGAACGTGCAATCTGTATTGCTGTATTCTGTTTGTCGCCAGTCAGCATCCAAAAATTTATTCCTGCCTTCCTAAGTGTCTCTATTGTTTCAGGTACAGCATCCTAGACAAATATGTGTGTGTATAAGTGAACAGTAAGATTGTGAAATCCATTGACCAAGAGACAATAAAACATAAATCTAAAAGGAGCATCTTTCCCAAAATGCAAGAATTGTGCCAGGACGGCAAGCAAGCCTTATCAAGAATTTTTTTTTTTTTTTTTTAAGAAAAGAGGGTCTCACCTGTAGACGATCTTCAATTGCTGCAACTCCAATAATCTCAAAGCCATGCTCTATCCTTTGGCAGACTTCGGCTACTCTCCACTGCGGCATACAAGTATAAGATCAGTCAGTCGACTGAAAACGTCAGCAACACCCAACAGAGAGCCAGAGCACAAGGGATACAACGGGTGATCTAAGCTTTGCTGAAAGAAAAAAGTCAATAGGAGCAGGCATAAACCATAGAGATGATTTCTCACCTCTCTATCGACCAATGAACTATTAGCCTCTTTAAACAATAATGCCCATTGATGATATTCTTCTTCTTCTAAATCACGCCATGCCAAACATAACGTCCGTAGACCAAGCTGAGCATATTGTTCCACAGCTTCAGCAAAGATCCGTGTTTGCTGTCCTGGTATATATTCTTTTCATTAATATATAGGAAGCATTCACAATTGAGCAGCAGGACGACATAGCAATTATACAAATTGCATAATTTTTAAGGGTAAATATAATCAAATTAGATTGATTTAGCATACATACTCAGAATAAAGCAGCAAGACATCACCAAAGTATTTACAAAAACAATGCACCTTCCGACTCAATCTTGAGACTTAAAATATGCATAGACCATAGTTTTTAACTCCTAACCCACCAGATGGAGTAGTTGCAATGAAATGCATTGCAGCAATTTGATGGACAGTTTGAAAGAAGAGGAATTCTATTTGAAGATACTAGTAGTTCCTTACAATGATAGCTTTCCAAAAAAGTACTTTTGAAGGGAAGCAATTTGTGTTTGGCCAAATTCGATTTAGAAGTGCTTTTCATTATTTGATATACAGATTGTGTTTGGCCAATCATTTTGAAAGTGCTTCTGAGTGTCAAATTATGACAAAAGTCAAGTATACATTTTACAATTAGGATTATTTAACAGAAAAATTATTTTAAATATTCATTATGAAAGACTTTTTAATTAAAGTAATATATTTCATTAAACGAAGCGCAAAAAGGTGCCCGCATACCAGAAGTATATCAAAAGAAAAAGACAACCCTACAACAAGAAATAGTTTACTATGAATGCCACCCAATCATCTATACATAAAGGAAGCTCTGGGGGGCCACCAAAAAACCAATAATTGAAAAGAGGCTATTTCTCAAATGTACAAGATCTCTCTCAAAGCTCTCCTAGAATCACATTGAAGGAAGATGTGCCAAAAGACCTACTATCCTGAATTCATGCAGACTTAGTATGCAAAAGATATATTACAATAAAAGCAAAAGATTCATAAAGGTGATACTAATAAGTTGTTATTAAGATTTAGATTGATAAACTAACAAAAGATCCGGTGATTGGCATGAGTCGTTCTAATAAATACTTAGAGACCCTATGCCAGAGTGTCAAAGAGCCCCAAGCTATTGAGTACTTGAAATAGAACTGGTCCAAATAGAGAAAAATGGTTGTAAATCATATAGCCGACTCCAGCTAGTTCAAGGTTAAGGCATGGTAATTCTTGTTCTTCTATGTGCCATATGAGAAGAAATTGCAGACAAATTTTTTAACTAATCCTTAACAGGACATGAAAATCAACATTCACAGAGATGCAGACTTCTCTTCTGCTAAATTATGGAATACTATATTATTGGGTAAGGAGTTATCACCAGCATGTGCATGAGGCAGAATAGCCTCATCTGCTCCTTTTGACAAAAGTATGATATTTCCATTTTGACAATCCCTGACCACAACAGACATCCTTTTTCTCTCAGAAGTGAACTCTAGGGTATCCAATACTTCATACTGGACCGGTGAAGCATTAAAATTGATATCTGCATGTAAGAAAAGGTTCCAAGAGAAAACAACATTACAATTATATCTAATATGAAAATAGTATACTGTCTTTCCTCAGCCACTAACACATACCAAGAACATTCCCTTTCTTTTCAACGAAGACCATATTCAAGCGAGCAGCAGCACGCACAAGCGCTTCTTCATCTTGTGATTGTGCCTTGTATGAAACTGCTCCAGCTTTGCTATAGGCAGTAAAAGAACAAAATATTGAAGTAACAAAAAGAAGTTACTAAAAATTTTAAGGCACCAGAAAAACAGAATACTACTACAGAAGACAACAGACACCTATAATGGTCATCCTAGATTATTAAAAATTTGATACTTCAAGATCAGAAACAAACCATATACCTTTGTACAGGGACCACAGTGTTACATATTGCCATGACTATAAGAAACCGAATAGCATCTGGAGAACCAGCGGCAACAGCTTGAAGCAATTCTGGGTCTGCACGGAAGACTAAGTTTGTTTATGCTTCTTTTTATTAAGAAGGAAAATATATAATTGATAAGGAAAAGGGTATGGAGAACGCATTAGTTCTCAACCCACAGAAAAAGGAAAATCAGACAAAGAAAGGTCAAATTAAGTTGAAGATGATGCGATAGAAGAGAGATCATTTTATGCAAAAGACGTTGTAGTCTTTCCCAAGTTCGAAAATTTAAAATTGTGTTGATCAACAGACTTACATGACATAAGAGAGAGCAGTTAAATCTTCCAGATGGAATCAAAAGCATTATATAGATATAATATGCAAGTGGAAAATAGCAACATTCAACTATAGGTTGAGAATGTTGTTAGATACGAAAGGAACTTACTCATATGAGAAGAGTAGATGATGTAGATAAGCCAATGGGAGAGAAGATAATAAGTTAAATTGAGAGAACTACCTGATAAACCGCTTAACTTATAATCATAGGCTCACAAATTAGTAACAAATATTATTCCAAGTCATCATTCTAAAACAAGGATGCAACTATTAAAATCCTAAGTTTTAGAATCCAACAAGTGTGCGGCGTGTTTGTTTTAGCAATCCCTGCAATGATAATCTGCAAAGTACCCACTTGAGGAGTTCTCAAGCATGTGTGGAAGGGAAGGTAAAGGCTTGAAGAAACCTTTTCCTGAACTTTTGTGCATCAGGAAAGCAGCATAGTAGTGAGAAAAGAGAGAAGCAGTCGAGCAACCACTTCCTATACTTCTTTCAAAAGAAACAAAGTAGAGAATGCATGAATCACTCTGAAGCTGAACTAAAAACCCAATACCAAGAGCAATATATCTTTTTGGTACTACACTAGAGCTTTCAGAAACAATGGTAACTACTTTTACTTTATAATCTTTAATGTAACCAAGTTTAAAGGAGAAGGAGTGAAGAAAGCAGAAGAAGAGAAATATATCTTATCTTCAGGCATCTCCATAAGATAACCAAGCAAAACGCTAAATAGAGGTGGATGTACAATAATATAAAAGTAGATCTATAATTCTTATAATTACCCTAAACTAAGGGCCTTGTATCGCAATCAGTATTAGTCTCTGCTCCAATGCATTTGAAGAATAGTCTAAAAGCAATTCTTCTTCCAATATATAAGCACCTTCAAACACCACAGTAGAATCTCAAAAAGGACATCGGAAAGCTGAAAAGCATTTGGATTGGTATACGAAGCTCATTAAAGAGGGTAATTAAATTCACATAAGGCTGTATTCGAAGTTATCGGGGCCCTGTATCTGTACCTATGTCTCTACGGCATGTAAATAATAAAAACCAGAAGAAGTTGAAATTGCATAAGTCAATAATAGAGAACTCACGTTAAATATAACTAAGGCCTTACCATTTAAACCATCACCATTCTCATTGCCGTAGAAGGTTCCACTTATACAACATCTTTTAAAGATCATCTTGTTTTCAGTAAGTGTCCCAGTTTTATCAGTCAATATATATTCTACTTGCCCCAAATCCTCACTAATTGCTGTGCTGCCACAAAAAGAAAAAGAAAATACACAAACAAATGAATTCTGAATATTTTCGCAGACAAACTTAAAACCAAGAAAATATTTCTTACTTTGTCGCATGGGATGGAGTACCAGTTTCCGGATCAACCATCTCTTTGTCCCAATCAATAAATTTGGCATACAAGCTTTTTACAAGATCCAATGATACCTATCGAAAAAGAACAAACATATGTTCAAGCCATAGATTTGGTAATCAAAAGGGAAAAAGCTAAACTTCTTAGCACATAAAAATTGACCTTGTAATTTTATTTTGAAGCATTATCATGCCTGTCCTTGCAAAGTTGCATATCACCTAGCATTTTCAGTTACAACAGTTACCTTAGCTTGTTTATTGGTTCACTGAGGGACTATTTTAGTTGACAAATCTACCTTAATATATGTATTTTTGAGAAAGGTAACACGTGTATGTATTGACTAAAACCAGTACATGGGTTGCACTGAAAACCATAATTACAACTTATCTACAAGAGAGGATATCTGAATCTAAAATCTAACAAAAGCCAAGGATCTCAATAATTGACTCGGTATCCTCTAAGTACATCTATTTACCCCAGAAACAAAAAGCCTGATACAGTTCAGTTTGATCTTACGAAGATCACAACTTTTGCTCTCAAAACATCTAACATTTTTTCTTTCTCCAGATTGTCCACCAGATACAGGCTGGAACAATACTCCATTTGTCTCTGTCTGAAGCTCCCACACCCATTTCTTCCCAGATGTAGATAAGGTGGCTGATTCTGTAAGGATTGGTCCAAACAACACCCCTGAGACTGATAAAAATCCTCCAAAGTTGAGTTGTTTTCTTGCATCATAAAAATAGATGGCTGATTGTCTCAACCTCTTCTCCACACAAATAACATCTGGAGCACAGAGAGAACTTCCTCTTCTTGAGATTTTCTTGTGGCAGGACGGCTTCTCTTGCTAGTACCCAAGTTAAACATGCCACCTTGAAGGGGATTTTTGTTTTCCAGATCTGTTTCCATGGCCATTATGGTGGTTGTCGTCCAACTTGGTCCAAAAACTTGCATGCTGAATTCACCTTAAACATACCTTCACTGTCTTTGGTCCACCAAGGTCTATCAACTCAACCTCATCCTTTGTCCCTTTGGACTGTTCCAAAGCTTTGAAAAATTCTGTCAGTTTCAATTTCTAGTCATTAAAATATCTTCTAAACTGGATGTTCCATCCTTGTTGTGCCAAACTATCAGCTACACTCATTTGTTGATGTACTGCCAAACATACAACTCAGGGAAAAGGTTTTCTAAACTAATATGTCCCAGCCATTTATCCTCCCAAAAGGAAGTCTTACTTCCATTGCGTACCCTCAGGGGTCGTTTGGTTTGGATACAAGTTATGATGGGATTAGTTATACTGGGATAAGTTATGCTGGGATTATTTATGCTGAGAGTAGTTTTTATAGCTTGTTTGGTTTGTCATATTCATAATACTATTTATTGCATAATTTCTAAGAATAAGTTGTTTGTTTACAAAAATATCCTTCATCTTGTTTATTTTTTATTTTTTTTTAATATTCTCTTTGCAACCTCTAGCTATTCATTCTTAAAATAAAATTTTCATCCTTATTTAACATAAATAATTTTGTGCATGCATTTTTCATGATTATGTCATGTGTTTTCTAATTAAACCTAATCTTATTCAACTTAAAAATAAAATGTCCATCTTATTTAGCTTTAAATAAAATTTTCATCTCATTTAGCTCAGAAATAAAACTTCCATGCATCTTATTTAGCTTTAAAATAAAATTTTAATTTAAGTTTGTTAAAGTAAAAAATTATTATTAAATTTTAAAGTTATCTACATTTTAATTGATACATAAAATACAACTTTTAAGTAAGTAATAATTATTTAATTAAAAATATGTAATTTAATAGTGAAGGGAACATTTTAAGAGAAATCAAAATATAGATGAACATAAGTATTAGACAACTAAGTTCAACTTATAATATATTCATAAATAGAAATTGTATTTGTAAAATATAATTTTTATAGAAAAATATGTTATCATAAAAATAACAATTAATTAAGGTAGTGAATGTTATTATAAATATTATTACAAATTATATTAATATACATGAATATAAAAATAGTGTATAAAAGAGAGTTTAAAGGGGGGTTTTTTTGCATTTTACTTGCTTAATCCCAGGATAACTTATCCTGAGATTATTACTCCATCCACAAGGAGGGATAACTTATCCCATCACTAATTGTTAATCCCGGGATAAGTTATCCCAACTTGTGCAACCAAACAATGAATTGAGGATCACTTAAAAATTATCCCGGGATTAAATTTCTTTATCCATCACACCAAACGACCCCTCACAATTGTGATATTCCTCAAAACAGGCCAACGGATTCTGATAGACCTCCATAGACTTGCACCATAGGGTGTAGATACCTCATGTGTCATCCATTTGTTCTCCTCTCCGTATTTAAGTTTAATTACTTTGCCCCAGTATGCTTAAGGTTCTTGAGAGTATCTCCATAACCACTTCAATCTGAGTGCCTTGCTTTGCATTTTCGGGTTTCTTATTCCTAAACCCCCTTGCTTTTTTCCCCAAAGAACCTTATTCCATTTGACCAAATGCTGAACAATAGATTCATTTTCCTTAATTCCTTTCCAAAGAAAGTCTCTCCAACTCTTGTCTAAACTTTGTATCACTACATCAGGGTTGGGAAGAATAGATATCATGTAGGTTGGGAGAGCATCCAAAACAGAATTAATGAGTGACTCTTCCACCTAAAGAGATATACTGAGATTTCCATCCAGTTAACTTCTCACATTTTTCAATCACCGAGTTCCAAATGCTCATGGCCTTTGACTTGGCACCTAGTGGCATACCCAGGTACATAGTAGGCAAGGATCCTACTTCCCCTCCCAAAATCCCAGACAACTCCAGCATATTAGAAACTTCATTGATTGGGAATAACTGGTTTTTCCTCCAGTTGATATGGAGTCCAGAAACTCCCTCAAAAAGCACTAAAATTGATCTCAGGATCAGTAATTGCCCTTCCTCAGCAACACAGAAAATTAAAGCATCATCAGCATATCGGAGATGTATAACTTCCATGTTGGCATTTGATCTTGGGGTCTGGTTTGTGACTACCTCAAAACCTCTTACAACAACAACAACAACATACCCCAGTGCCTCAAAAGGCTCCCGCTCATTGCGGGGTGAGGGGGGGTCGGATGTA
>JAPFFP010000008.1:8074484-8085866 GCA_026153255.1 Solanum medicagineum | reverse complement strand
GAGGAGGATTGCCTAAGCCTTATAAGGAGTTCACCCATCCTATTAAGGACCAATGTGGGACTTTTGTGTCTCAACAAATAGGAATAAGAATAACAATAGTATATAGAATCCTACTTGGAAAAGGATCGTATTATAGTATCCTAGTTGGAAAAGGACTCTAATATAGTATCTACTAATAGGGTCTCCATATAATAACATAGATACAACAATTCAATAATATTCTTTTCCAATATTTCTCACATGATCCCAGGCTCCACATTGTAGTGCTATTGGATTGTGATCTGAGCATAATCTCTACAGCACAACCTGTTTAATTTTGCTGAAATAGTCAACCCACACCTTGGATATCAGAATCCTATCGTACCCTTGGGGTGGCCCAGTGGTATGGGCTTGAGACTTCCATGTTGGAGGTCTCAAGTTTGAAACCCCTTGCTAGCGAAAACAACGAGTTTGCCTTCAGGGTCAAGCTCGTCGCACTGGGCTTGCCTAGTGTGGATTACCTCTTCGGAAAAAAATAAAAATCAAAATCCTATCAACTCTAGAAGCAGCATTTTTATTGTCTCCTTTGAAGCAGGTAAAACTCCCCCTTCTAGTTGTAAATTCAAGAGCCCCATGTCTTCAATAAATAACAACATACCAGTGGAATCTCATAAATGAGGTCTGGAAAAGGTAAAATGTACGCAAACCTTACCACTACCTCATAGAGATAGAGAGGCTGCTCCTAGAAAAGCCTTCTCTCAAAAATCAAGCCCCATGAGCAGAAGATGCTAGATATGGAAAAAAGGAAAACGACTAATAATGAAAAGCAAATGATAGTATGTAAATATGATAAAGTAACAAATATAAGATGAACAATGACAACACAGGATATAAAGGCACGACTACTCCTACTAACCTACTATACCTTAAGGTCATACATCAACCTACCCTTACTAGCCTATTAACCTTCTATCCTAATACACAACCTCCACCCCTTTCTACCTAAGGTCATGTCCTCTGTGAGATGAAGTTCCGCCATATCTTGTCTGATCACCTCCCTCCAATACTTCTTCAGTCTACCTCTACCCCTCCGTGTAACCCCTAAAGCCAACCTCTCGCACCTCCTAACAAGGGCATCAGTACTTTTTCTCTACACATGTCCAAATCATCCCAGTCTCGCTTCCCTCATCTTATCAGCCACAAGGGCCACCTCTAACTTCTCCCGGATGGTCTCATTCCTAATCTTATCACTCCTGGTATGTGCACACATTCATCTCAACATCCTCATCTCTGCGACTTGCATCTTCTGAACATGTGAGTTTTTAATTGGCCAATATTCCAGCCCATATAACAGAGACGGTCTAACCACAATTCTATAAAACTTGTCTTTAAGTTTAGGAGGGATATTTTTATCATACAGAACTCCAGACGAAAGCCTTCATTTCATCCATGCTGCCCCACTACAATGTGCGACATCATCGTTAATATCACCACTACTCTAGATGATAGACCCTAGGCATTTAAAGTTCTCACTCTTTGGAATAGGTTGAGTGGCAAGTGTCACTTTAATGTCTGCTTCATCTCTCACAACACTAAATTTGCGCTCCAAGTATTCTGTTTTGGTCCTGCTCAATTTGAATCCTTTGGATTCCAAAGTATATCTCCAAACCTCCAATTTATCATTAACTTTAGCCCGAGTCTCATCAATCAGTACTATGTTATCTGCAAATAGCATACATCATGACGCCTCATCTTGGATAGACTGTGTCAGCTCATCCATTATTAAGGCAAAAAGAAAAAGGGCTCAACACAAATCTTTAGTGAAGTCCCATCTAAACAGGAAAATACTCTAGGTCTCCTCCCACTGTTCTTACCCGAGATTTGACTCTGTCATACATGTCCTTTATCACCCTAACATACACTATTTGGAATACCTTTCGCCTCTAGACATCTCCATAACACATCCCTCGAAACTTTGTCATAGGCTATCTCAAGGTCAATGAACATCATATGAAGGTCCCTCTTTCTCTCCCTATATTTCTCCACTAATCTCTGAACAAGATGGATTGCTTCAGTAGTCGACTGTCCCGGCATAAATGATTCTCTAAAATAGACACTCCTTTTCTCACCCTCATCTCCACCACTCACTCCCAGACCTTCATAGAGTGGCTTAACAACTTGATACCCCTGTAATTATTACAGTTTTGAATATCACCCTTGTTCTTGTACAATTGCACCAATATATACAACAATACTAATATGATTTAAGGGAGTAAAAAAAGTGAAAAATTGAACTTATGAAGCCACTTTTACAGCCACTATCATCCTGGAACCCTACTTGTTAAAATTTATAGTTCAGGCTACCAGTGAAACTGAACAATATAAACAAATTTAGTTTTTAAGATGTGCACCAATCAACTTTACGGCACAAATTTACTTTTTAATCTGAATATGAAGGAAGCAGATAAATTATTGCAATACACTAAATCAACATTATGCCATCTTCACTTAATACAACTTAGAAGAATCACAGCTGAAATTCAAATGTAAAATACATCTTGATATGACTATCCAAGGGGAATACGTACGCTGTTCTAGGTTCTATCAATAGATCTTCTTTAATAAATGGCTGCTACAAAATATAAAATTACTCTAGAATATGAAAAGAAAATATCATAATGCGACCAACCATAGTGTGAAGGATATTTCACCACATACCTTTATTGAAATGGGAATCATGATGGAACAAAGAAGCTCAAACCGAAGAGGGATGACCAGTAACTCATACCATGGACCTTCATTTGGATATTGGACATACCATAGCTACAAGATGAATAAAAACCTGCAATCAGACACACGAAAATGCACACCAAACAAGGATCTGATAGATCTCAAGAGCTTGCTACTTGAGTGCTCAACAATCGACAGAGAAAAAGCAAAGACAGAAAGGGGAAAAAAAACTAATCTGAGAGAAAACAATCCAAGCAATAAAACACATTATACAATCTCTTTTTATAGAGAAAAATGTTGAAGTGGGTGACCATCTCATGCAAAAGCTTAAGCTGATAGAGAGAGCGCATACTTTTATATTACATAATTATCCTCCTTCCTAATTTATATGGCATATTTTTTAGTTGATCTCAAAAAGAATGTCACCTTTATATATTAAAACATAATTTAACTTTAAAATTCTCATTTTACTCTTAATGAGATGACTTTTGTCCCACAAATGCCTAAGGCACATTAGACCACAAGTTTCTAAGTCTTTATCTCTTTCTTCAAATCTGTTCCCAGTCAACCAGTGTCCCATAAATTGGTATAGATAGAAAATTATATCGCAACGCCCTCTCATGTATGGACCTGATTTTTTGAATAGGGCAAATACGTGAAAATATGTTTTGCTTTTTTGGGTGGCCATGAGATCTGACCCGAGGACTTCTTGCTTGCTCTAATACCATACAGGAAGCGTATGACCATCTCATCTAAATGTTAAGTGGTTAGAAAAAATACACTTTTAGTTACCTAAGTATATTATGTCTCCATATATATGTAAAAGAAAAAAGAACTTTCTACTCCACTGGAACACAACAGGTGCATTGACAAGATGCATATGGAACACAAAAACCTTTCTACTTCAGACGTATACCACACTTAAAATATACCACCATTATTAGCCATGTTTTTCCACCTTGAGATGTGATTACCATTGTCTTACTGATTTTTATCGTCCCTTGAAAAATAGAAATTGTGAAGAGCGATTTTTGCAAAGTTGATAAGTATGATTTGATAAGAACTGAGATTCCATGTACCGTTTTGAAATGTTTCATACGAGTATTGACCAGCATTTAAAGAAAAATATAGTTTGGGAATAGACCTTGATGGATCTTGTAGCTAATGGTAGATTCATTAGAGACCTGGTGCACCTTGTAACAAGATCAAACGTTATAACTCTTGTTGAAGGGAAGGTAGAACTAGCATACAGTTATCAATTTTCCTCAAATATGGACCTACCGTCATATTTGACTCCTTTACTGAGGTGTCCGGACTAGCTTGTGCGAACCTTGATTAATTCCACAGAATACCTATCACCTCCCACCAGCAACAAGTAACTCTATTCACTAATCTAGGACAAATGGGAAGAAATCACCTAGTGTTTTGTCTCTGCTAGGATTTGAACCTGAAACCTCCCACTTTATTGATCACTAGATCACACCCTTGGGTATATAAATTTGTTTTCCAATTAGAGCATATTAAACTATTAACCAACAGAGGTTCAAAAACACCCTACATAGACTTGATCATTAACTCGAAATTTAAAAGATGGTATTAATAATATCATTAGCATGTAGGATAAGCCATGAACCTTGCGTGCTTCTGTATCTTTCCAGACATTCCCTGCAATACCCAGAACAATAACAACAACTATCTGAAAAACAAATATTGCACCCGTCAACTTGTCAATCATGGCATCCATGGCTGTAAGCTTTGGTTCTGGTATGCCCCTACTCATGCCAAGCTTTGTTTCATTTCCTGAAAGAAAGAGCGAGGTCATGAATATATTTTTGCAAAGAAGAAAAACGAGGTACCTCATGTTATCATTTCTGATAATTTAGATGATAGCTCTAGTGCATACTTTAGGACTTTATGAGGACAGGAGATGATAGAAACAAGTTGGACAATATAGAAATAAATCTTAGTGGAATCATTTCCCTGTATACGACAACTGAATAGCAAGACTTGGGGCAATTTACCTGATTTTCATCAGAATGAAAAACAAATTTGTCATAAGTATTTAAATTGGGATAAAGCAATTTATTCAACACTGGGAAATGATTGCCTTGTCATACTTACACAAAGAAGTAACAAGTGAGGCAGATTATGGATGATGCATTGATTGTCAGAGAGTGTGTTGATTTCAGACTTAAGAGGTAATGATGCAGGTGTCTTATGCAGGTTAAACATAGAAAAAAGTGTATGACCGTGTGTCTTAAAAGGAGCATGGCTCACTCAAGACAATCTTATGCGAAGAAGATCCCAACTGGTCAATAGGTGTTGCAACTTACATGTGTCAGACTATCAGTCAACATCAGAAAGCATCAACAACCTTATGCTTCGCTGCCTTTTTGCAACAGACTTTTGGAACATGTTCCTTAGCCCTTTTTGGTAAAAAGCTGGTCTATGCCCTTCAATATCAGAGAGGCTTACACTAGTTGGAGCTCTATGAAAGTCAGCGGAAAATCCCATCCTGTATTTTTTAGTGTAGTTGGAATAAGGAAACAAAAGATTTTTCGTTAGGGTTTCAACTCCAATTTGTAAAATTAAGCTAGTTTTTTGGTTAACCTTTTTATTTAGCCAAATCTTCCCCTGTAATAACTTAAATCACTACCTGAATTTTTTTAGCTCCTTAGGCCTACAAGTTTTTTGTACTTAAGAGGCAAGTTTGGAAAGTCACTCTAGGAATCGAATTTTGTTTAATTGGATGTAATTACATTGTCTGGCATGTTTGGTTGGAATAGTGTGGTCTTAAACTAAACATGTGTGTAATGTAGAAAAATACCCTTTGCATCTAGTGGTATTAAATATGTCATGCAGAAAGTTAGATTTAAAGAGTTACCAAATATAAAAATGGCATTCTTTCTAAAACAGACCAAAAAGAAAACCAAGGCATATAAATTGAAATGGAGGGAGTAAAACATAAAGAAAAATCAATATTTGGTCACTACGACCTTTCAAAAAACTTGTGCATATAAGCAGCAAAGAGACAACCCCAACCACAGTCCTGCAGGATGTAATATATTAACCTTAACCTAGAAACTGCACAGGTTTCACTTCTATTAGTCGATTGTCAGCCTGGTGTAGAGTCACCAAGCTTCAAAATACGCATATTGGCCTGATATTAATTCTTCTATCAAACATCATTAAATTGCATTATTAATAAACTATTCCTTCACCAATCAAGGATATATTGACAAAAAAGAGACGAACAACAAAGGGAAGAAAATATGAAGTAAAAATCCATGTTCCCTCATCATATTAATATGAAAACTTGCCTGTATAAACAGCAACACCACAAGCCCATTCAGTGTTCCTCAAATAGCATGATTGGAGAATTGTATTTTTAATAGTCAAAGGGCATATATCATTATCCAGGAACGGAGGAAATAGTCTCATGTTTGCATCAAACCTTCTGATGTCTTTATCTGGAACGGGACACTCAATCACACCCTATAAAAGAATGTAAACATGTAGAATGCACAAAAAGGGCATTTTCACCAGAACAAACACTAATTGATTATTTCGCTTCAATGTGAAGAAGTTACATTTTACCTTGATTTTGTGCAATAATTCAGAATCTATTCCCATACAAGCAGAAGCAACCAGCCTCGTCTTAAGATCAGTTTCACCATCAAGGGCAGCTGTCTGTAATATGAAATAGCAAATATGTAGCATATAAGTAAGTTTGAACAGAGTTAACCATCAGAGTATATTGAACAGGAAGACTCAAGCATAGGTCCATCCATTAGGAAAAAGACAGCAAACCTATAACAGAAGATTAATCTAATAGAGTACACTCATCAATAAAAGATGCAAAGAAGAAATGTTTTGATTTGATCCCAGAGTATACAATGGAGCATCCACAATTTGTGTGCACCAAGCAATTGAAAGCAAAGAGCTCACAACTGATTGGGCCAATTAAGTTCCACAAGTATTTAGCAACCAGCTTGCTTCAATATATTTTTTCGCAGCCAATGACACAATCTGAAGCGGGGACTGAATTTTGAAATATACATCATCTTACGAATTGTTGAAGATACATTCCTCTAATTTTCTTATGTTTAAACGCCAGACCAGATTACAAAAAATTGCAGTGAGTTGCATAGTTACTGTTCTAAAAAGAAGAGAAAAGCCAAACAATATGCACGGAGATGTGTAGAGCATAACATGTTTGAACAATAGAGGATAATTACAAGAGATATCCACAAGTTTAATTGTTAGACAACTAGGAAGGGGGCTCAGAAGTTTCACTTGTTAAATCACAGTGAATATAGAGAAGCAAAAGGCTGGTCTGGAGTCTGCTGACAGATGTACGTTTTGCATATAAACCTGCGCCTAAGTTACTTAACCGATAAGAACAAATAAGACTATTTCCTGCGCCTAAGTTACTTAACCGATAAGAACAAATAAGACTAAATTCTACTAGGTTTGTATTTCAAGAGATGATTACATATGAGTAACAAAAATCAAGAATATCCGTGCAACACTGGGTAACTTAGCCAAGTGTCATGGACTGAGACTCTCACTAAGACTCCCGTGCGGCATTTGTCAACTTGCTCACAAATCTTTCACGATCTTACAAGTACAAGCAAGCCTATTTGTCCTGATCGCTAACGGAACGCTAGATATGAGAAGACAAGAGAGCTTTTAGAAAGAAAACTTGTATTGCTTATGGAAGATTGCTTTACAATCTTGAGAAGACAAGATTGCTCTCTTCTAGCACCTTCTCTATACAGGGTGGCAAGGTCTCTCTAGCACCATCTTCTTCACTCAAACTCGTGATGGTGGCCAAGTATGTCACCTCCCCTTTCTTTAGGCCTTTGATAAGCTGCATGGCCGATAAGTGGGCTAGGCCTTCCTACTTTGGTACTTTGACTAATGGCACCATGCAGGACCCTTCTCACTCCAGAACAAGTAGTTGTTGGAGGTAGGGGTCGATCATTGTGTGGCACCTCCAAAAGAACTCTTGCCTAGGGATTATATCAAATATATCCAAGGGGGCAACGGTAAAGTTAGTCTTACCTTGCCATTTGGCTAATGTGATTTCTACATCATGTGCTATACCACATACAGGACTTGGTGGGGCATTGATTGTCTTAAGGCGTGTGTCACTCGAACTATAGCTTAGCCCCAACTTAGCTCCCGCTGACTTAGTCATGATGTTGGCCTCCGCGCCCATGTCTACCACGGCGCGGAATGGTTTGCCAAGGATGGTTTTCCATTTATGACTATGTCGACATATTGTGTTGAGTAGTTCTCCTGCATCCCTGGTTGTTTGACGATGGCACAACGTAACCCAATCATGCCCACTTGGGTAATGCCCAAGCTTTGCCCTTGGTCTAGCATCTCCTTCTCCTTGTGCTCCAGCAATATGGCACCAAGGTTCTTTATTTGTAGGCACATGGCATAGCTGTGTGGGCCTCCGCATTTGTAGCAGCCGCTTCCCTACAACGACTGCTCCTTCTCTGCATAGCCCTAATGCCCAAACTTCTTATCGTCGGCTCTATCTTGGCTCTTGGGTAGGTGTTGCTCTTTGCTTTTGCTACGATCTCTCCCACCTTTGGCATGACTATTCTTTGCTTCCTTTGCCTTGTTCTTGTCATGCTTAAAGTCGATAAGGGCCTCCCCTTTTGGTGATGGCCTCATTGATGTGTGGTCATCTGTCTGCGCTCCAATTCCATCCTGGCCCAATTTTGTGGGTCGTCCATGAAGTGGAACATCATGTCTTCATCAGTGAGGTTGGGAATCTGGAGCATGAGGGTAATAAACTCCTTCATATACGCCCTTACGCTACCCGTCTGCTTCAGCTCCCTAAACTTGCGGTTCTCCTCATAGATAACGTTGTTGTGGAAGGCCTTCTTGAACTCGTTCAAAAATTGCTCCCATGTACTGATGGTGCATAGCCCCTTTCCTCTCTCTGACTCCTTGCGTTTCCACCATAACGTAGCCATCTCCGTCAGATATAGCTTGGCGGTGTTGATCTTCGTTTCATCATTTTTCACCTTGTTGCACTTGAAGTAGTTCTCCAAGTGCCATAGGAAGTTCTCCACCTCTTGCGCATCACAAGCACCTTTGAACACCGGCGACTTGAGAGCCTTGATCCTGGCCTCCCTGTCTCCAGTACACCTAGCACATCTCCCCTCCTCCATGCCTTCCTTAAGTGCCTTCACCCTGGCACTCATGGCCTCCATCCTGGTACTCATGGCCTCAATCCTGCTCAATGTGTCCATGAACCAGCATTCAAGGAAGTGATATCTTCTTTCACCTCGTACTCTGCAGCCGTATGCCCGTCCAATTCCTTCCGAATGTTGTCGTTATCACCAAGGGTGAATTCTTCCAAGGTCTTGAACTTGCCGTCGAACTGGTTCAAGCGTTTGCCCAAGACCTCCACAGCTTGTTTGGCAGCATCCACCCTCGCGATCCACTCCATGTCGGGCGTGATGTTTACAGGTTCCTCGCCTCGTTCATCGTCACTCAGTTTAATGGCCGAGAGTGAGTGAGATGTTAGGACATCACTTGGCGTAGGTTCAATCAGCAGCCCCTTATTCTTCTTAGAGTTCTTCTTGCCCTTGCGTGATTTCTTTCCAACATCTGGTCTCACGATTTTAAAGTCTCCTCATTTGCCATATTCCCTTAGTAGAAACCTTGCTCTGATACCACACTATCACGGACTTAGACTTTCACTAAGACTCTCATGCGACACTTGTCAACTTGCTCATGAATCTTTCACAATCTTACAAGTACAAGTATGCCTATTTGTCCTGATCACTAAGGGAACGCTAGATATGAGAAGACAAGAGAGCTTTTAGAAAGAAAACTTGTATTGCTTATGGGAGATTGCTTTACAATTTCTAGATGGTTGGTTAAGTGAATGACCCCTTTTATTTATACTACCTACTTGAGGTCGAAGTGTAAATAATATTTACTATACAAGTCCCTCACAATTTACAATTAAGTCCCTAATCTAGAAAGCTCCATAAGTCTAGATATTTCTAAGGACTTTCAAGGGCCATCTACAAGATTCGAGAGCCTTCAATAAACTACTCTAAGACTCTAGATTCTTCCCCCTTCAAGAAGATCAAGTGGCGGGTCATGACTCAAAGCTACTGAGTTTGACTCTATTTAAGAGGAGTGGATGTCATTAACCCCCTTGAGTCACTAGAGTTGAATTCCCATCTAGGCCCCCCAACATTACAAGTTTTGTCAAAGTTTAAATATTCTTAGGAGTTGGAAATAATCCATCTTTTTGGAAACATAAGAAGATTTTGAGATAAATCTCAACACATCCTTCATAGACATCATACTTGAAAAGGAGAGAACAACGAATAGCAAGGACTACAAGACTACAATGTAGTGGGAAGCCTCTAAAATATATACTCTCAGATGTTTCTAATACTAAAGAAGGTGTTGGACGAGATAGGGTCTACCTCTCGGGGTGAAGGAGTCAAAATTCTTAATGTGGCTTTGGCGGAAATGAAGTCATTGACTCAATAAGGAAGCAGTGAGAGTTGGGGATCTTATGCAACCTGAATTTTAAGAAAGCTTATGATCATGTAAATTGGGAGTTCTTGGATTTTATAATGATTAAGTTCCACATGTTAATATTTGATTTTAGTCCTAGTGAATGGTAGCCTATCTGATTTCTTTAGCATCGTGAAGATCTAGATACAAGAGGACCCAATATCCCCCATGTATTCAACTTGATAATGGAAGCTTTGAGTACAATGATGGATAGAGTTACGGGAGATGGTTGCTTTAGGGGGTTTTCCATAGCGACTGAGGGACAATATATAGCGAGGGTTTCACATCTCTTGTTCATAGATAACTCTTTGGTTTTCCATGACACAAACATTAATCAATCGGATTGATCTCTTTTTTTTTTTTTAATAAGTAGTCACTTGGAATACCACAGGAAACAGCCTCTCTACTTCTATGACGTAGTGGTAAGGTCTGCGTACACTCTACCCTCCCCAGACCCCACTTGTGGGATTGTACTGGGTATGTTGTTGTTGTTGTTGTAGTCACTTGGAATACCTTAGAAAAGTTCTTATTTGGTTCCAAGAAGTACAGACCTCAAGATTAACGTTGAGAAGTAGGAGACCATCTTAGTAAATATGTTGAACAATGTTGGATACCTGCCACGAATGTTTCTGGCAAGGTCCGTTGTCTTCCAACTATGTTATATCCTTAGGCACTTCCAATAAAGAGCAAAGAGTGAGGAGGCCGTACTTGAGAGAGTAGAGAATAGGCTAACGAGACAGCAAAAGAGGTACTGGTAGAGAAGAAAGAAGAGGTATTAACTAGGAGCTCTATGTGGAACATCCCTACACACATTATGCCACTGTTTCATGCATTAGCCAATGTCACAAGTAAGGTAGAAAGCTCCATAGGAGCTTTTTATGGTATTCAGCAAATGAGTATAGGAAAGTTCACTTGGGGAGTGTTTGGATAAGCTTTTTTTTAAGTGACTTAAAAGCCAAAAACAAGTAGCTACCTACTTCTGGCTTTTTTTCCTTTTTTTTTTTTTTTTTGGGGGGGGGGGGGGGGGTACTTTTTAAGCCTAAAAGAAAGGGCGTTTTAACACTTTTTTCCTTTGCCCAACCCTTCTAAAAATTAAAAAAGGCTTAA
>JAPFFP010000008.1:8037328-8056021 GCA_026153255.1 Solanum medicagineum | reverse complement strand
GATTAAAGGGCATTATTGTACATTTGACATAACTTTAATTTAGGACCACAAGATTGAAAAGTCTTCTTTATTTTCTTAAATTTCGTGCCAAGTCAAATCAGGTCATTCTTTTTTAAAAGGAGCAAATAATAAACACCTACTCTTGAGGGAATAGTTTAGAGTTGATAAACCATCAAAAGATCTTCTATTCCTATATGTCCATAGACCAAAAAAATACTTGCAAGTGTCATTTCCAGATTTCTTTGATGGTCTGATCAACTGTCCAGCTACACCAACATTTGTAGGCATCTTACACTGCACATATTGGGAGATTCAAACTATGTTTCTGATTATATAAGGAGAGCAATGGATGAAGACTCCTTGATGGCAGCCACCAAAAATGAGCACTTTCTGAAATCCCAACTAATTCATTTATGTGGCAACAAAATTCAATTTTAACATACTAATTCAATGGCTGGGTCAGGAACTTAAAATTACACAATAAGAGCTTGTTATTCAAATGGCTTTGGAAATTGTGTGTGGACTGTAAATGGTAATGATATCTAGAAGAAGTTGATTTATGTTATTCATGGTAAGAAGGTTCAGTGGAATTCTCCTTCACTTCGGTTAAATGATAAAAGGCGGATATGGAAGGATATTTGTAGAATCAGGGAGGAGCTTATAAAATATCTAAATTGAAGGTTGGGAATGGCTGCAAAATAAATTTTTGGATTGATGTATACGTGGGGGAGAATGTCATAAGAATTAAATTCCTATCTTGTTTAATTGTTCCATCAATAAGAGTGGTACTATTGCGAAGTTCAAATTCAGCCTGGCAGATTAATTTTAGAAGGAGCTTGAACGATTAAGAACTACAGGACTTCTATCAGATGCTTCAACAACTTAACTCAGTCCAAATTTATAAGAGACAAGTGAATTATTTGATAGGGACAGCCAGCAAAAATTTTAAAAATCAGCTAAAAGAAGCTACAATGCACTGTTGAAGGAGTCAGGCAAGTGGGACAATACTTGACCTTGGATGATGATTCGGAAAACAAAAACTCCAGTGAAGGTAGCTTGTTCGGGATAGACTGCAACCTGGGGAGGATGACTAACTCAAAACAATCTTCAGAAAAGGGGTTTCTCTTTATGCAACAGATGCAACTTATGTGAAGAAAACCAGGCTCAGTAGAGATCATTTATTCCTTCACTGCAGATTTCTAGATAGTGTTGGGAACTATTTCTTGACATATATGGCTTCTTATGGGTAATGGCTAGAGATGCAAGGAGTTTATTTGATAGCTGGAAGTTTCAAAGGGTTTCCAAAAGGCTAAAGCAGATTTGGAAGACCATGGAGTTCATTAGATAGCTGGAAGTTTCAAAAGGTTCCCAGAAGGCTAAGGAAGATTTGGAAGGCTATCCTACTTTGCATCTTGGACTTATGGCTGGAGAGGAATAAAACATGTTATGAAAGACAGGGAATTCACATTTCTAGAGTCTAGAATAAATGTTCACATAATTTGTTTTTCTGGTGTAATTGCAACTTGGCAGAAAGTATGGACCAATGCATACATTTTCAGGAAAATTGTTAGGTAGCAAGGAGTAATAGATTGTCTGTTTGGTCTTTGTATGAGTCCTGTTTCCTTTTTTAAACGCTTGATACCTTTTCAATATAACCTTACCTTATCAGAAAAATTCAGTGGATAAAATTTTCAAAGAATCAAATATCTAAAGTAGAGATGTTCACACTTTAAAACAGCAAAAGCAACAATCACACTTAGAAAGAGGGATAAGGGATGTGATTGTCTCTGGAATGTTAAATGCTAGATGCTAAGGACAGTGTGAAGTGTTTAATGTGTATCTCACACCTATCAAATGCATCCTGTCTTCGATCTTTATGTAAGGTAGATAATTTAAGAAAAGAGGAAAAATCTTTTAAATTGTCCTTGAGAGGGATAATCTTCTTTACTTTGCTCGTCACTATCATCAATGTATCAACATACCCTTCTCTCATATTCCTGACATAGTTTCTCATACTTCTCACATGGTTTCAGAGCCTTTTCAATCTTAATAGATACTTGAGTAGCTTAAGCCTACCTGCAGGCAGACTTATTTTGCCTGCCTAGCCAAAAAATTTTTTTTATTTTCATACATATAATTCTTTCTTCTTGTTTGTGACTGTTGGTAAAGCCTTTGAAGCAGCAGCACGCCACAATAGCTATTCTTGGTGATCATTCCGGCAGCACTGCATCTCTTTTCAAGACTTTTCTGGCAGCACCAAGCTTATTTCTAGTAACCGTTTGGGATAGAGCACCTCTTTAGCAATGACCATTCCATTGACACAACGCCTCATTTCCACCATTCTCACAGCACCACTTCTTTTGGGCCACTACTCTGACTATTGTTATTGCACGACATTCCAATATGAGAATGAGATTTCATTGACCGACTTCTACGGCAAGTTTACCAACGATAACTCAGTGGTAGTTTATTTTTCTATGTTGCTAAGATAAACAAACTCAAGTTGGTCTCTACCTAGAACTTAAGGGATGCAAAGTATTTTAGGATCTTAAAATTAGTGATAAGTTTTAGTAGGAAATTAATTCCTCATATAGATTATATCCAACACAATCCCCACTATCCTCATCAAGTAATCAGACGCCAAAACTTTCTTACAATTTTCCACCCCTAATGCCCATGGTATTGCCTCCCGTAAGATAGTTTCTCTACATCACACGTCATTCCATAATTAAAACCTGCCCTCTTTCCAACAGTGCAACCAATATGCTTTGAGTAAATGTTTTCCTCATGATCCCCTTTACACTCACGGACCATCTATTATTCCCTATTCCACGTTTCACAGTTATTTGCTTCTCCATGATGTAATTTTCCTCTTGGATGAATATCCACAACAACCTCCCCAAGTGTGCCAATTGAAAGTAAAGTTACTCTTATGAGACCATCATCTCCCTCTATATCAAACTCTCTCATCCTTCCTCTTCCCAACGGAAAGCCCCTCAGCATCTTGTTCTATCTATCTCAACTTTGCAAGTTGCCTCTAAGTTTCTACATTAGCCAGCGCGCTATCCAAAACGGAAAAAGTAAAGCAGGAAAGTAAAATAAGAGAATCTCTCATGTGCCCTCGAGAAATTATGTTGTCTACTGAGGATAAAATGAAGTTTTGTCTTAGCATAATCATTATTGAGAGCAAAACATTCGCGACAAAACCAAAATGGGAAAATCTCAAAGCTGCAAGTTCAGTCCAATATAAAATGCAGAACTTCTATGTAATAAATTAGAAAGTTACCTGAATTGTTCCCACAAGTTCTTTGGAAGAAAATTCCATACAGTATATTTTCTGTTTGAGATCCGGTTGTCACAGTAAATATTATTTGACAAATCATCATCATCAATATAAACAAAACGCTTCATCGTTGACCTGTATGCAGGTTTTCGTGTAATAGCTGCTGACTTTGAGGTTAAAGTAGCAGTTCGTGTCCTTTGGGTCTATTCATTACCAAAGAATTAGAAATGTACCTGCAAAATTGACAAAGTGATTAGGCTAACAATTATATTACAAAAACAATAAGCACTTGTAAGGAAGAGACTGGACAATGATCACAAAACACTAACAACCATAAAATCTGACTCATCCAAAGACAAACTTCATAGGAACAAGAATTGCTGCTCAAATCAAACCTCAATGTTAATGGTCAGCATGAGACGTCCTCTTAGAATGACAATGGACATAGATGTACAATTTTATCCTCTAAACAATTTTATCCAGTTTATCCAAAGGTCGGTAACTGAAGCTACTAATAACACGTGTGTATACCTAAAATTACAGAAGAGAATATCTCCATAGAAGTAATCTTTCGTGGAACCAATGCTTCTTGGTAAGGAAAAAAACCATAATGAAAGAAATGTCTCATATTAGAGGCGTATCCAGGATTTCAAGAGGATGAGTGCACTATTCCGAAAAGGTGAACCTAAAATATAAATTGCGTAGTTTTGACCCTTAGGTTATTATATTAAGTCTGTTAAACTTTTAAAATTATAGGTCCAAAATTAATTCTTATACATAGAAATAGTAATTTTAATATACACATTTCGTTTAATTGTATTAAAAAAATTGCAGCACTAAAAAGAAATAGAAATTTCAAATATGTATATATATATATATGTACATGTACATTTATTGAAACGCTAAAAGTGTTACCGATGACCACTTAAAGAAGTGTTAGTGTGTTAACCAATTTTTAAAAGGAAAGAATAAGTTAGATATAAGATTTAAATTTCTAATTTTAAGTAGAGAGATGCACCAAAACATTATCGCTTTATGTGATACTTTGAATCTGGGTCCACATATCTGTACTTAAGTATTTTTAAAATAAAATAACACTACTATACATGATTGAGGAAGAGGAGCATGGGTTCACGTGAGCCCACGAACCCCCCCCCCCCAAACACACACGCCCCTACTTGAGCTACATAATTGACATAACTTGCTTAGACTCCTTCTAGTTCAAGGGAATTCTTACCTCAATGTAGAGATACACGTGACATTTAGAGAACCTTTAATTTTTAAGCTTCTGTAGTGTTCCTTACAGTCAACTACTTCTATGCCTTAGTCCCACATAAGCTAGGTTCGACAACAACAACAACATACCCAGTGGAATCCCACAAGTAGGGTCTGGGGAGGGTAGAAGGTACGCAGACCTTACCACACAAGCTAGGTTGGCTATAGGAATCAATTATTTCGAGCTATTGGGATGAAATGGGGATGAATAGAACAGAATGGACATAGATGATAGCCTACCTCAGCTTGTATGGGATTAAGATTTAGATGATTCTGATATTATTCCACCCAAAGCACCCCCTAATAGGGGATAACTAGCCAACCATGCATTCAACTCAACTCATGATGATATTCTTTTTATAATGATTGTGTCTAACATCATTCTTACACCTCGACTACTCCACCTACCATTTCTCACCGGCATATATACCGAGTAACTCTACCTACCAAGACTTAGGCAGATAGGAAGGAATCGCCTACTCAAAATATCATTTTTATTATCGTCTGCAAGAATCCTTGGCCTACCTAAGCTATGGAACTCAGAAATTTCACAAAAATTGAAATGGGACTACTCCAAGAACAATGTTAGATTGTGAATCTACAATTTGTGCTCCTGCAGCAGCATACTCAGCCAATCAAACAATAATTTCAGGGCAAAAAATGACACATAAAGAAAGACAATATACACCGTAAGGATGGAAAAATTACACACTATTTCTATAGAAAAACATTCGCTAATCCGACTATGTTTCAATGGTGAACCCCGTTTAATAGGACTAGATGTTACCAAACCCACTGGTTCTAGCATGGGTTGTGTTAGAATAGAAATAGGAATATATAGTTCTATTTAGAATTGGAATAGGAATAGTATGTTGTTTCCTAGTTGATTTTGGATTAGGTTGTAGTATCTATAAATAGTGTTTTTATGTAATAATGTAAACACACAATTCAATAATATTTTTCCCATATTTCTCACATTATATCAGAGCATCACTGAGAAAAAAAAAATCACTGTACCGGTGGCTATTTTGTGTCACGTTCCTTCCTTTGGGAGTTGTGCGAAAATCAACACCCTCACCAAGCTGGGGAAGATCAAGCGACCACACCCCAACCAGAACCACCAGAAAACAGTCATCCGCGCGCCCTCACGCGCCACATGAACGTGACTATTTTCCGACAAGATCTGGGTCATGTGCCGGCGCATGTGGCTTCTCCGGTGGGTTTTCTTTTGATTTGTTTCTCCTGCTGGGGTCGGCTAGCATTTTGACCCAACCCCAATCATTTTTTTCCAGTTCCGATCACTGGAATCAGGGTTTTGGCGATTTCCAGCACTTTTCGGGAACTTTTTCGTGTTTTCCAGCCAGTTTTTTTTAACCTTTTTTCCCCCTCAGTGAGGTCGCCTTTGCATTCTGAGGCAGACCCATATATTTTTATAATTTTTTTGTGACCAATTTTTTCAAAAGATGCCTTTTGATATGTTTGGCTCCAAAAGTCGTTCCGGAAGATATCGTCCTGAGTGTAGTTATTGCCACAAGTCTGGACACACTCGGGACATCTGTTATACTTTGTATGGTCCACCACCTAGTTATAATCCTATTGTTATAAAGGAATATAAGGAGTTCCTTCAGTATCGAGCAAGTAAGCAACTGTCTCCACAAGCAGCATCGGTTCCTCCACCTACTGTTCCTGTTGCGGGTAATTCTTTTGCTTGTGTTTCACAGTCTAGTACTCTTGGATCATGGGTTATGGACTCCGGCTTCTGATCATATTTCTGGTAACAAATCGCTTTTGTTTGATATTGTTTACTCACAATCTCTTCCTGCTATTACTTTAGCCAATGGGATCCAAACAAAACCAAAAGGAATTGGAAAAGCCCAACCCTTACCTTCAGTCACCTTAGATTTTGTTCTTTATGTTCCTAGTTCTCCTTTTAATTTGGCATCTGTTAGTCGTTTGACGTGGGAGTTACATTGTGGCATTTATTTTTTTGATGATTTTTTCCTTATGTAGGACCGCAATACGAGACAAATAATTGGCACAGGACATGAATCACAAGGCCTTTACTATCTAACCTCTTCAAATTCCTTCACAGCATGCTCCGTCACAGATCCTCCAGACCTAATTCACAAACGTCTAGGACATCCTAGTTTATCTAAACTGCAAAAGATGGTCCCTAGTTTGTCTAGTTTATCCTCATTAGATTGTGAATCGTGTCAACTTGGGAAACACACTCGTGCTACATTTTCACGTAGTACTGAAGGTCGTTCCGAGTCTATTTTTTCTTTAGTTCATTCTAATATTTGGGGTCCTAGTCGAGTTAGCTCAACCTTAGGATTTCATTATTTTGTTACTTTCATAGATGATTATTCAAGGTGTACTTGGGTTTTCTTAATGAAAGATCCTTCAGAGTTATTTCTTATATTTAAAAGTTTTTTTGCTGAAATACAAAACCAGTTTGGTGTTTCTCATACTCTTCGTAGTGATAATGTACTAGAATTCATGTCCTCTCAATTTCAGGAGTTTGTGACCCACCAAGGAATTATTCACCAGACATCTTGTCCGTACACCCCTCAACAGAATGGTGTAGCAAAACGAAAGAATAGGCATCTTATTGAAACTGCTCGCACTCTTCTCATTGAGTCCCATGTTCCACTACGTTTTTGGGTTGATGTTGTCCTTGCATCTTGTTATTTAATTAATAGAATGCCCTCATCTTCTATTCACAATCAGGTTCCACATTCCATATTGTTTCCTTCGTCACATCTCCATTCTATACCTCCTCGTGTCTTTGGGAGCACATACTTTGTTCATAACTTAGCTCCAGGAAAAGATAAATTAGCCCCTCGTGCTCTCAAATGTGTCTTTCTTGGTTACTCTTGAGTTCAAAAAGAGTATCGTTGTTATTCCCCTGACCTTAATCGGTATCTTATGTCCGTTGATGTCACATTCTTTG
The DNA here is from genome assembly GCA_026153255.1 of Solanum medicagineum. NCBI lineage: Eukaryota > Viridiplantae > Streptophyta > Magnoliopsida > Solanales > Solanaceae > Solanum > Solanum medicagineum. Next base: position 8,048,510 of record JAPFFP010000008.1, on the reverse strand, counting down.
AATCTCAACCTTACTATACATCATCTAATCCTCCTAATATCTCTGAGGTCTTACCTCTACCTCGGGTCCTACCTGCACCGACCTTTGAGGAATCTCCAATTGTAGTGCCACCTCTACGAAAACCCCACAAACCTCCACCTCTCTTGACTTATCATCGTCGTCCACGTCCAGCACCAATTCTAGATGATTCATGTCATGCGCCAGACCCTGCTCCTACTGCGGAGTACCCTACCCCTAGACAATCGAGTGTACTTCAAAAAGGTATACGGTCCACTCGAAATGCTAACCCACATTATACTTTCTTGAGTTATCATCGTCTCACATCACCCTACTATGCTTTTGTATCGTCTTTGTCCTCTATTTCTATTCCTAAGACAACAAATGAAGCACTTTCTCATTCGGGAAGGAGGCAGGGTATGATTGATGAGATGTCTGCTTTACATACGAGTGATACTTGGGAACTTGTCCCCCTTCCTGCAGGTAAACCCAATGTTGGTCACCATTGGGTTTATGCAGTAAAAGTTGGTCTAGATGATCAGGTTGATCGACTTAAGGCTCACCTTGTTGCCAAAGGATATACTCATATATTTGGGCTAGATTTTACTGATACGTTTGCTCCCGTGGCTAAAATGGCATTTGTCTGTATTCTTCTATTTTATGGCTAGTGTTCGTCATTGGCCTCTTCATCAGTTGGATGTTAAGGATGTTTTTCTACATGGTGATCTTGCGGAAGAAGTCTATATGGAGCAACCACTAGGTTTTGTTGCTTAGGAGGAGTCTAGTAGACTTGTATCCCGATTGCGCAAGTCACTCTATGGTCTGAAACAATCTCCTCGAGCCTGGTTTGGGAAGTTCAGCACAGTAATTCAGGAGTTCGGCATGACTTGTAGTGGGGCTTATCACTCTGTATTTTATCGGCATCTTTCACCAAATTTATGTATCTATTTGGTTGTTTATGTTGATGATATTGTTATCACTGGCAGTGATAAAGATGGTATCACTAGTTTGAAGCAACATCTCTTTAAGCATTTTTAGACTAAAGACCTTGGCAGATTAAAGTATTTTCTAGGTATTGAGGTTGCTCAGTCTGGGTCAGGTATTGTTATTTCTCAATGCAAGTTTGCCTTAGACATTCTTGGGAAGACAGGGATGATGGGATGTAGACCCGTTGACACTCCTATGGATCCAAATGTTAAACTGCTTCCAGGACAGGGGGAGCCACTCAGTAATCCTGGAAAGTACAAACGACTAGTGGGAAAGTTGAATTATCTCACAATGACTATTATCTCACAGTGACTAGACCTGACATTTCATTCCTTTCATTCCCTGTGATTATTGTAAGTCAGTTTATGACTTCCCCTTGTGATAGCACAGGGATGCAGTTGTTCATATTCCATGATATATAAAGTCAGCACTCGGAAAAGGACTGCTCTTTGAAGATATAGGCCATGAGCATATCACGGGATATACAGATGCCGATTGGGAAGGATCACCCTCTAATAGAAGGTCTACATCCAGATATTGTGTATTAGTAAGAGGTAACTTGGTGTCGTGGAAGAGCAAGAAACAGAATGTGGTTGCTCGGTCAAGTGCAGAGGCAGAATATCGGTCAATGGTTGTAGCAACTTGCGAGCTTATTTGGGTCAAACAGTTATTGAGGGAGCTAAAATTTGGCGAAGTTGATCAGATGAAACTTACGTGTAATAATCAAGCGGCCCCTCATATTGCATCAAATCCAGTGTTTCATGAAAGGACCAAGCACATTGAGATTGATTGTCACTTTGTCAGAGAAAAGATACTCTCAAGAGATATTATTACAAAGTTTCTGAAGTCAAATGATCAGCTTGCAAATATCTTCACCAAGTCCCTCACTAGTCCTCGTATTAATTATATCTGTAACAAGCTAGGTGCTTATGATTTGTATGCACCAGCTTGAGGGGGAGTGTTCGAATAGAAATAGGAATATATAGTTCTATTTAGAATTGGAATAGGAATAGTATGTTGTTTCCTAGTTGATTTTGGATTAGGTTGTAGTATCTATAAACAGGGTCTTTATGTAATAATGTAGACACACAAATCAATAATATTTTTCCCCATATATCTCAATGGTTGTATATATGTATTGTAAACCCTGCTAAAAGCTAACAAATTATTAAATTATGAACTCAACAACGACAAGCATTTTGGTTTAGTAATGAATGATATTAAGTTGTTAAGACTTGAGTTGGAGTTCCAGTCTACATTTCTTTTTGTTCTTTTAGATAGGGTTCCCTTTTCCTTTTTTAATCAAGGTAATGTAAATAGGGTTCTCTTTTTGGAAATACACAAATGCTCCAACTTAGAACCCATAACCTCCAAATCCTAGATCAAATACTACTATGTATATGTAGCACAAAGAACCAAATCCATGAAACAGGAAAATATTAAAAGATGAGCAGAAAAGCAAATTCACAACTGCTTCGAGTACAGTCACCATCTGAACATGATTCTAGAGCAAAATGATATTAATTCACCCAAACAAAGAAACAAATGGCAAAGGGAAAATGGCAATTCTAGAGCAACACAGTCATCACCCGGACACGAATCTAGAGCTTTAGATTCGAACTAACTCAAACAGATAAATAAATTAATACATGGAATAGCAATATCATTGCCCAAGGTCTATTTCTTTACATTTCACCTTTTTTTATGTTACATTCTGTACCAATGTTAAATAGTTAAAACACACAATAGAATAGAGCACTTCTTGATGGCCTCTTCTCTCTAAGGGCATTTTAGCTAAGGTGCGCCAGCCATGGGAAAGAGGGCTGAACAGCCATCTCTGAAGGAACAAACAGCAAAGGAAGCGGAAAACTCAAAAGCAACAGGCCAAAGAGGGCAAAAACCAGTAGCAGCAGCAAGCATGGTAACCAGGAGGGGCAGATCATCTATTGCAGGTTCAGAAAGGGTTAATAGATTAGTCTCAAGCTAGTATCAAATCTAGATCTGTTAGAATTGTAGATCAAATCCAGAGGAAAGGAACAGGTATGTCTCCAACGGTTGGTAGCGATTTGTTTACTGTGATCTCCAATGGAATAGCAAAAACAACGGAGAATGATGTCCCAGTGATTGATAAGGTTGCCCTCAAACTTCAAAGCATAACAACAGGATGAGCAGCAACAATCAATGGATGTTGAATTGGACACAAGGGTGGGTGGGAAGTCAGCCCACCACCCCCCCCCCCCCCAAGAAGTAGTAGGAAATCCTGGCTGAAGAAGTAGAGGAGGAATTGGGGATACCTGAAAGGAAGAGCTCAGTGAGGGGTAATTTTGACATTGCAAAATTGGGGAACCCACAGTTCAAACTGGAGATCTGGTTCCGACCACACAAGGTGAATCCTCATTTGTTGAAATTGAGCTAGAAGATATTGCATCAGAGATTACATATTGGAAGGATTCAGTAGTATGCTATGTGTTGGGTGTGATCCCTCCAGTTACTGTAATGAAAGGTTATATTCAGAGATTGTGGGGCAAACATGGCACCAATAGAACAGTTATGTTGAAGAAAAGTGTGGTTCTAGCATGATTTGATACAGCTGTGGGTGAAAATGAGGTGATCCAGGGAGGAATTTATCACTTTGAGAGCAAACCCTTTTGTGTAAAGGCTTGAGATATGGAATTCTCAGGAGATGAATTCTATATTGTTCCCATATGGATTAAACTGCCAGGGTTTGATTTCAAGTACTAGAGTAGGAAAGGATTGAATAAGATTGATAGCTTGGTTGGTAAGACACTGATGGTGGACCATACTACTGAGAAGAAGACTGGGCTCAATTTTGCCAGATTGCCAGTTGAGGTGGGGATGAATGCCAATCTGCCAGACACCATTGTGTGACAAAATGAAAAAGGATACTTGATTGAGCAAAGAGTGACCTATGACTGGAAGCCTACATTGTGTAAGCATTGTGATACTAATGGCCATTCAGAGGATGTTTGTAGGAAGAAGAGAGGCTCTAATACACATAAGAATACAGGGATGCGCACTGGAGCAACCTGAGGAGGAGAGATTGGGTCCAACGCCAAGGAAGGTGCAGAATAACTAATGGTGTCACACAGGCCAGTGTTAAAAGCGAAAAAGCAAAAAGGCTCTAAGGTCCATTGGACTTTAAGTACAAATAAAAGATGTGGGTTTTAATGAGAAAAGGCACAACAGTAGAAAACATACATACATACATACATACATACATATATATGTGTGTGTGTGTGTGTGTGTTTAGCCCAAGACTATTTAATTATAAGCATGAATAACAAATATATGGACAAAGAAATTGATAGTTTTAACGATAAAGTGAAATATCAATTGTTTAGTGTGGTGTCTTCAGGAACCACTCATTCGCAAGGAAAAGTTTGTCTTAGAGCCTTGATGACGACGCTGAAGCGCACATTTAGAGAGGTGAAACGCTCAATGTGTTTTGAGCCTTGCTTCAGGACTTAAGCTCGCCTTTGACAACAGTGAGTGGACATCCTTCACAGACAGCAAAAGCCAGGTTGATGGGGGCAGAAGTCAAAGTAAGAGTCATACTCCAGTAAGGAACCAACAACCAGGTAGTCCCTTTGATAAAGGGTAACATGGTACTGCAGGACGGATCACCCCAGTGAGGTATGGGAGAAGTTCAGAGGTGCAGCAGCAGAATCAAGAGGTCACTAGCCCAAACACTTCAATCAGCACTCAGCAGCCAACCAAAATCATAAAGTCCAGGATTTGTAGAAAATGCAGGGAATAGGACCATGCCATCTCCTGGGAATGGTTAATCTCATCAGTTGGAATGGTAGGGGGCTATATTCCCATGATAAGGCGGGGAAGGTTAAACTCCTTTGCAATGAGGAAAGAGTAGGGTTAATTGGGATGTTGGAAACTCCAACATCCCACTGAGTGCAAACAATTTCTGAGGTCCATCGGACTGGGCAAAACCTGAATTAACCATAGTGCACTTGCGGGAAACTCCTTGCCGAGGGCCTGTGCACACTCGGGATTAGTCGACTGGTGCAAATCAAAAAAAAAATATTGGGATGTTGGAAACAAAAGTTAAGCTAAATAAGATTGATCAGTTAGCTACTGAATTGTTTAGGCAATACTTAACCAATATGGAACATCATTATAATGGTAAAAGTTGGATTACCTAGAAACCAGATAACTACCTATTATTCCAATTAGTATGAATGCTCAGGCTGTTACATGTGAAGTGACTTCTCTATATTTACAACTATCCTTTCTGGTAACATTTGTTTACCAGGGAAGAGAGGAAGAGCCTTAGGGAATACTTGGTGCACCTGCAAGGAATAGTTAACAAGGCCTGGCTGATAATAGGGAACTTCAATTCTGTGCTTCATGATGATGATAGGATTGGGGTCATCATGTGACATGGCAGATGTAGTTGACTTTGCACAATGTATAGATGAATGTGAATTGATCCAACTGCCTTATCAAGGAGGGAGACATACATGGAATGACAAGAGCGGGGATAACAGGATATTCTATAAGATTGACCAAGAGTGGTCTGCCAGTCTTGGGTTGCAAAATGTTTCAAGTAAGTACGAAGATGAAGCTATTGGAAAGTGCACTAAATAAGTGGAATGCTCAACACTTAGAAACATAATTACTGACTCTGAGGAGGATAGGAAGGCCTCGAAGCAAGCTCAGTTACATTAACTTACTCACCCTTTCAACACTAAAGCTCAGCAGGCAGAAAGGAGAAATATTTGAAGTTTAGACAGTTCTCCTACTTAGGTGAAATGTACTTCCAGCAGTAAAGCAAGGTCACTAGCTCAGATTAGGAGATAACCACACTAAATATTTTCATGCTGTCACTAAGCATAGGAGGCTTAAGCAAGCAACTACGCAATTAAAGGATGAACAAGGAGTTTGTCAAGCAGATCCTGATATCATTGCCAATATTTTTGTAGAGTAATATGAGAACCTAGTAGGCAGGAAAGAACCACTCAGAAGGAATGCCAATAATTACCTCCTGAAGAATGGTAGTATCTTAACAATGGAACAACAAATCAGGATATTGGCTCCCTGCACCGAAAAGGATGTAAAATCAACTATATTCTCCATTGCTAACATGAAGAGTCCAGGGCCAGATGGCTATGGAACTGGATCTTTTAAGACAGCCTGGAGTAAAGTGGGGAAGGGTATTACAGAAGTTGTATTAAAAAAAATTTCAGAATGGAAAACTGCTTAGACAGCTCAACTCCATCAACGTTGCTCTTACTCCTAAGTTGACACTCTAGAGATGGCAAGTCAGTACAGAAAAATCTCAAGTTGTAATGTTCAGTATAAGTGCATCTCTACGTTGATATGTAGCAGACTAAACGAAGTTGTACTTGTTGGTCACATTTTTGCAGACAACCAAGCTGCTTTCGTATCGGGGAGGTCAATGCTACACAATGTGCTAATGTGTCATGATCTTCTTTGGCACTATAATAACCATTCCTGGATACCTAATGAAGATAGATCTCGGGAAAGCATATGATATGGTGAGCTGGGAGTTTTTGGAGGAAGCACAGGTAGGATATGATTTTTCAGCCATGTACATTATATTGATCATGGTATGTGTTACACAAGAGCAGCTCAACGCTAAAGCCACTAAAGCAATGGCTTTAGACCCAAAAAAATTAGGGCTTCAAAATAACAAATCCTCCAGAAACCCCCAAATTCGAAGCTCAAATACGAAAACACATATACACATCCGAAGATACACAAGAAAGTAATAAATTGGACTAAGAGGCAAGATTAAACGAAGAACCAAAAGCACTGAGCGGAAGAGTGAAGACGCAGACAAAAAGATGAAGGAGATACTTACATTAAAAGAGCGACCAGATCGGATGAAGGCGATGTAAAATTAAATTGTGAGAAGCACCAGACCAATGTAACAAAATATACGAAATAAAAAGATATTATGTATTTATTGTTATTATTAATTAAAAAAATTAATAGTTTATTGATTAAGTGAATTAAAAAGCACATTTGAGAGTTTGAATAAAGAAAAGGGGACACAAGTCTAAACAAGTAAAATGGATTTCTCTTCTAATGGAAATTATTTAATAATTAAATTTTTATATATCCTAAAGTTTGGATATTTGTACAAAGACCTAATATATAAAGATAAAGGAAACGCGAAAAATGCAGTTGATCATCTCATCAAGTATCTTCTTCTTCCTCTTCTTCTCTCTTTCTGTTTTTCTTTTAAATATTAATCTTAACACATTATATTCTTTCAAATAACTTGATCTTCTCAAACTAGGGTTTATTCATGGTATTTTTTCTTTATTGTTGAATCATTTTTTAATATGTATTTATTATTTATTTGAGCATTACCTTAAGAAGAATAAATAGGAAAGTATATTTCCGTGATTTTTGGTAATATTCTGAAAAAAATTTATGTAAACAACTGATTCTTCTAAATTTTTGCCAAACAACGTGTAAGTTTTTTAATAAACAACTTGTAGTTGTTTTTAGTAAGCGTGAAATGTTTATACAAACACTAAACATTCACATGTTTTTAAAAAAAATGTATGATGTTTACATATATTGACATATGTATATTAAGGATTTGGTGTTTAAACAGCGGTATGTTGTTTAAACAACTATATGGTTTTTACATATATTCACATATGTATATTAAGGATTTGGTGTTTAAAAAACGGTAAGGTGTTTACATATATTCACATATGTATAAAGGATTTGGTGTTTAAACAATGGTAAGTTGTTTAAACAATTGTATGGTGTTTACATATATTCACATATGTATATTAAGAATTTGGTGTTTAAATAACGGTGTGTTGTTTAAACAAATATGTGGTGTTTACATATATTCACATATGTATATTAAGGATTTGCACCATACAAAGATATTTCATGTAAACAATTATACTTTGTTTAAACAATCACATGATGTTTATATTAACAGTTTGCACTGTACCGATATATTTTATGTAAACAATCATATCTTGTTTAAACATCCACTTGTTGTTTATATTAAAAAAATTATATATATACCGGACATGCTTCTACCCTGATTTGGCCATTTTGGAGCAAGTGGAACTGTCAAAATACTATTCTAGGGCCTTTTACTCCTACCTTACTGCTAAACTCATTTTACCAATTTAGATCGACGTATATATTACAGAAAACTACACATTGCTCAAATGAACGATGTCAGTGAGTGACAAATAACTCGAGGTCACCATGGAAAGCTCTAATAGATACAAAATATCCAGAAATGCAGAAGTAACCTAGAGGGTCATTACAACATCCACTACTACAAAAACTTTTTTGTCCACGAAAGTCAAGGACAACTGCAGTCTAAAGTACCAAAACAAAGATGTGGGGCTTGTATGCTCTGATGGATCCATTAACACCTTCATGAAACAAGAAATGATGAAATAGCACTCCAGGCTAGCAATAGAACCCAACTTATTTCAGAATTGCTGGGAATTTTCTCAATTCCTTCCTTAGCATCAGTTCCTAATTAATCACGCCAAGAACAGTCGGAAGACCTAAGATAATCAAATCCATACTGAAACTACCCAAAAAGTAATACGAAGCCACATAAGGACTCAATAACCTTACCATTTAAGATGATTACCCCTACTAACATGGAAAATCTGCCAAAACACTTACCAGGCCTATCGATGGAAGCACTCCTATCATCATAACTACTCTCGGCAGCAACCTTACTCCAACTAATAATAATAATAACAAGGAATGAACATCCAATCTAAGCACAACACGAATGCCAAAATGGAAAACCCATAGGACAAGCAATCAAGCACCAATTACAATACTACTCTGCCATAATAGCAAATATGGCCCCAATATCATAATAATCCACTACTACAAAAGAAAAGAAGTCTTCGACAAGAGTCAAAATAACTAGCAGTGTTGCTAACATAAAGTAATCGTACCTGGTATAAGATCATCTCTAAAGCCATACTGATCACCTCTACGCCCCCTATCTTTACCTCTGTCTCTGGTGGTCGGTGGCAAAGCAGACTGGCCTACTTGGGACATCTCTATCTGCACTAGGCACTCTAGGGACTAATGGTCTATAGTTGTAAACTCATGACACACTGTGGAATCTTAGGCTCTACTATGTTGGTTGCGGCGGCCTATAGTATCTGCCTCTGAGGACCTAGAGCAATGACCGGCTAAATAAGATGTATGGCTTAGTTTAGGATATCTATAGAGACCTATCATGATTCTCCCTAGACCTATATTAAGTCTTCCTATAGCTTCCCTTGTAGAGGGCCCGCTTATTTTTGTCTTATGGGCCTCGCAATGAAGTTGCTCAATCGTACTAGCATGATCCACAATATCAAGGAAAGAATGATCCGCGATAACTAATGACTATGTCTCGATTCATAACTGAGTTCGTACACCCCCAAGAAAATATCAAATCTGCTTAATCTCTATAGGCAATATAGCGATAGTTTAACTGGACAACTCATGAATCTAGCCTCATACTCTGACACTGTCATGGACCCCTGTTCTAGTTTAGAAGACTGATCATGGAGCCTATCTCTGAGACTTTGGGGGACATATCCAGCCAAAAAAGCCATTGAAAACTTAGTCCATAAGACTGAAGGGGATACCACCAGCCTAGTACCCAAATATGTACGCTGCCACTACCTGGAACTCCTATCTAACTGATAAATGGTGAAATTTACACATCTGGTCCACAACAATCTCAAGGTCTATAGTGTCTCCAGACAGGTCGTCAGGAACTCATTGGCATCCTCCCCTATTTTTCATGACTTGAACATAGGGCCTTTTCATGATAGGCAGATGTGACACCCGAAGGCAACCCATCCAAGCCTCTTGGTCATATCATAAGCATATATAAAGTAAAAAAAGCATTCATAAGAGTAGGCAAGCAAGAAAAAAGCATCATAATAGTCAACATTTCCCATCTACATAGTGTCTAAAACATGACTCTACATCATAGATCTTGGTCGGGTCTAGAACATAGCTTTACTAGCTCACCCTCAAGATTAGCAAAGTATAAAAGTCTTAGAATAATATCATAAGAAAGAAACATAGGGCTTGTCGCCGAACAATCGGAAATCACCAATCTTTAATAATAAATCTAGAAGCTAGCCACAAATATGGGGGGTACAATCGTCATCCATCCCTACATGGTGATATCATGTTGAAAAAAGTATGTGTTAGTACGTTAGAATGTACTAAGTATGTAAGCATACAATGCATCAATATGGATGGCACATTATAGAAATATGCATAGACATAAACAATAGAGTAAGGACAAGACATGCATGAGTAATGCAATATTTAAAATCATGTGTGGAAGAATTATAAAACATTCAATTACCTAATAGACATGCATATAAGGGAATAAGACCGTAACCAACATTAAGACCATGCGGACTATTACATGGAATCCACATGTTCCCCTACGCCAAGCAAAAGAGGAGTCTACTTTGCAAAGGTAGACTCGATCCTCACCCTATAGGCTCTATTCTAGCATGGTGAGAACCCATCATTTGACCACACCCTTTAGCTATATCCTAGCATAGTGAGTATCCATTTTTAAAGCTAAATGGATCCATCAGCACGCCTTTAAGGCATAATAACATGAACAAAATTCCTATAGGGACAAATAGTTATAGGACTATGGAGTGTACCAATCCCTCTCGATGCTAAGTCATATCCCATGTAATACATAATCATGCATATACATAGACATCATTATAATTCATACTTTATCAAAATCATACTTTCATAGCTTGTAAATTAGATATCATGACTTCATCATAACATAGGAATAGTCCATCTATATCACTTTTTCATATTAATATAAGTATACTCCCCACCTTATTATCATCATCATAACATTAGGGTTTTTACGTTACACTTATCAAGTCATCATCATCATTAAAATCATTATCATGATATCATACCTTCATAGTTATGTAAAGTCATGTTCATAAGATTCATAGCTTTTTCATAGGGAAACTAGGGCCATATGTAGGTGTCACGCCCCAAAGTCCTGTAGGGCGGATCGGAACCCGTTGCCGATAAGGCTCTGAGAATCAACCTGTAACTAAGGGGTTTCTACCTTTAACATGCCTTAAGCAGATAAACAGTGATAACAAGCCAAAAGGAAATGCATGTGACTAGG
>JAPFFP010000008.1:7982957-7994425 GCA_026153255.1 Solanum medicagineum | reverse complement strand
AAATTGCTTTCATATATCAACAATGCAAGAATCCCTTCCATTGTTTGTCATTTCCAAATATCATTTAAACAAATGTCAAACAACATAAATAAGTACTAACAGACAAAAAAATAAAAATATGAAAACTTACCAAGTTCAAGTTTCTCAAGATACTCTAACACATAAATGGAATTTGTTTCTTTTCTCAGCCAATCTTGAGCACAAACAAGAGATTGCAAACATTTAGGAGTTAAAAGAACTTCTAAATCGATCAAGAATGCGGCCACAGGTACTAAATGCACATTCCAATGCCACACTCGAAATGGGAATAGCCAACACATCATGAGCTAACTTTGAAAGAACAGGAAATCGTGGAGCATTAGCTTTCCACCAACTGAAGACATTGAAATCATCATGTTTAGGCTCTTGATCTTCTTGAAGATATCTCTCTAACTTTGACTTAGCACCTCCACTTCCACAATTTTCCATTTGTTTCTTCAAGTGAAGCTTAGTTCTTAAAGCTTTTGTTCTCATGCTTTGGACCCAGAACTAGATGTATCGGATGCATTCGATGCAGTAGATCTAGGTAGAGATGATTGATGTTGAGTTCCGTTTGAATATTTTTTTAAATACTTTTCAAACAAAGCTTTCATATAATCATGCACTCCTTTATCTACTTTCTTTCCTATTTCCTCCCCAAATAATTCTTCAAGTCCAAAGCTAACATACACAAACTTATTGCGAGGATCTAACACAGAAACAATATAAATCATTGGATTCATCTTACCAGGAGTGCTCTAATATCTCTTGAACTTTTTCATCATCCCTTTGGCCTTAGTTTTCAAATTAAGATCTTCACTTGCCAAACATGTTTTCAAATATACATTAAGCCCACATATATCTTCAAAATGAACATTAGATGTAACATAATGTGAACCTTGAACCTTTATGGTAAGCTCATAAAATTTTTTAAGAAACTTTACCACATTTCTCTCATTTGGCCAATCATCACTTTCAAGTGTGCCTACAATACTTCCATCTTCACAAACATGAGTAGATAGATAAGTTTTAAAATTCTCATCAAAAAGATCAAATCTATCAATGACCTTCTCAAATTGTTGTGTCGTTTCCAACATCAAGTAGGTGGAATTCCACCTAGTAGGCACATCTAGCTATAATGTTTTGCCACATTCTATCTTTTGGACTTCACAACTTTTTACAAAGTTTCTTTTTCTTGCCGGAGATGATCTAACATACTTCACCATTTGCCTAGCCCGTTTGACAGAAATATCAATTTCCTTCAAACTTTCTTGCACAATTAGGTTAAGTATGTGAGCCATACATCTCACATGAAGATGTTTACCACCCATCATATTAGTTCCCCACATATCTAACTGCTTAGACAATTATGTAATTGTAACACTATTTGAAGAAGCATTGTCAACGGTAACACAAAACACATTGTCCGAGTTCCATTCAAGCAAGCAATTACCAATAGCCTCTGCCATTTGCTCACCTTTATGACTAGAGATAGGGCAAAAATTTAGTATTCTCTTATGCAACACCCAATTGTTGTCAATAAAGTGAGCAGTCAAATACATATAATTAATTCTTTGCATTGATATCCATGTGCCAGTGGTGAGGCAATTGGTTGTACTTCTCTAAAAGACTTCTTCAGATCACATCTTAGTTCACTGTAAAGATCATAACAATTTCTTGTTATTGTCCTACAGGAAGGAATTTGAAATAGGGGTTGTGCTTGATTCATAAACTTTTTAAAACCTTCTTTCTCCCCAAAGCTAAAAGGTAATTCATCCACAATTATCATCTCAACTAAAGCCCTCCTAACTACTACTTGTTCAAATTTCCAAAGTGGTGCATCCGTAGATGAAAAATTTAACTTATGTTGAGAATCACTTTCAATCATAGGCTTATAAACGACACACCTTCCTAAATGTTGATTCAATCCAGTTGTACTACCAGAAGTATAAGCCAAAAGTTTGCGACAATACCTGCACCTCGCTTTATTACCATCACACTTGTCAAAATGAGTCCAAACTTTGGATCTTTGTGCTATTTCCCTTTTTTTTCTTTGTAGGTTGGTTGCCAATGCTATCATTTGTAATAGCAAGTAAGCTATCACTTGAATCGGCAACACTAACTTTATTTTTATCCGCCATCTACAAAGAATAATATTAAATAGTAATTAGTGAGCAACAAAAATATATAATGAGTAATGACTGACGAAGCAAAGAATCTATGAAACTAATGAACAATATTGAACAATGTTTCACTCGAATTAGTTCTTAAGCTATCACTTTCTTACATAGTCAACTAAGGTAGCTTTATCCAACGAAAAACGACTATAGTGGACATGCCTGCCTCAAATCGAAATAAAGAGACAGTTCAAGTAGTACTTATTAATAAATAAGTGTAAAAATAGATGTTAGAATGTTTGATTATTCATGTGATTTCAACTGTCACCTTTCATATATCATCTTGTCAAACAATTGGCTTCCACAATTTTATTATTGACTAAATGAATCATTTGATAATATATGTTATCACATTTCTGCTTATCAAATTTGTTGAGAGCAAGTTCTGAAATGTATATCAAATATTCAAGGCACTGATTCTGCTAAAACTTTGAATTCATGGTTAGGATCACCACTAATATATAATATACAAAAAGAAAAGAAAGTAAAGAACATACAGGAATTTATAGATGATGGCAATAAGTAACTGCTTTAACAGAGCTGGTAAAATGCGATTATTATACTTATTGCCATCACCTATATATTCCTAAATGTTCTTTACTTATCTTTTTGTATATTATATCTGTGGTGAACCTAACCATGAATTAAAGGTTTTAGCAGAATCACTGCCTTGAATATTTGATATGCATTTCAGAACTTGCGCTGAATAAATTTGATATGTAGAAATGTGATAACATATATTATCAAATGATTCATTTAGTCAATAATAAAGTTGTAGAAGCCAATTCTTTGACAGGATGATATATGAAAGGGGACAATTGAAATCACAGGAATAGTCAAACATTCTAACATCCATCTGTACACTTATTATTAATAATTACTATTTGAACTGTCTCTTTATTTTGATTTGAGGCAGGCATGTCCATTATAGTCGTTTTTGTTGGATAAAGCTGCCTTAGTTGACTATGTAAGAAAGTGATAGCTTGAGAACTAATTCGGGTGAAACATTGTTCATTGGTTTCATAGTATCTTTGCCTCATCTTGTAGTCGTTACTCATTATATGTTTGTCTTGCTCACTAATTACTATTTAACATTATTTTTCGTAGATGGCAGATAAAAATAAAGTTAGTGTTGTCGATTCAAGTGATAGCTTACTTGCTATTACAAATGATAGCATTGACAACCAACCTACAAAGAAAAGAAATATCACCAAGATCCAAAGTTTGGACTCATTTTGATATTTGTGATGGTAATAAAGCGAGGTGCAGGTATTGTCGCAAACTTTTCGCTTATACTTCCAGTAATGGTACAACTGGATTGAATCAACATATAGGAAGGTGCGCCGTTTATAAGCCTATGATTGAAAGTGATTCTCAACATAAGTTAAATTTTTCATCTATAGATGCACCACTTTGGAAATTTGAACAAGTAGTTAGGAGGGCTTTAGTTGAGATGATAATTGTGGGTGAATTACCTTTTAGCTTTATGGAGAAGGAAGGTTTAAAAAAGTTTATGAATCAAACTCAACCTCTATTTTCAGAATCCTTCCCGTAGGACAATAACAAGAGATTGTTATGATCTTTACGGTGAACTAAGATGTGATCTAAATAAGTACAACCAAAGATTTGCCTCACCACTTACACATGGACATCAATGCAAAAAATTAATTATATGTATTGGACTGCTCAATTTATTGACAAAAATTGGGTGTTGTATAAGAGAATACTAAATTTTTGTCCTATCTCTAGTCATAAAGGTGAGCAAATGGCAGAGGCTATTAGGAATTGTTTGCTTGGATAATGTGTTTTATGTTACCGTTGACAATGCTTCTTCAAATAGTGTTACAATTACACAATTGTCTAAGCAGTTAGATATGTGGGGAACTAATATGATGGGTGGTAAACATCTTCATGGGAGATGTATGGCTCACATACTTAACCTAATTGTGCAAGAAGGAAATTGATATTTTTGTCAAACGGGTTAGGCAAATAGTGAAGTATGTTAGATCATCTCCGGGAAGAACAAAAAACTTTGTAAAATGTTGTGAAGTCCGAAAGATAGAATATGGCAAAACATTATCACTAGATGTGCCTACTAGGTGGAATTCCACCTACTTGATGTTGGAAACGGCACAACATTTTGAGAAGGACTGTGATAGATTTGATCTTTTTGATGAGAATTTTAAAACTTATCTATCTACTCATGTTTGTGAGGATGGAAGTATCGTTGGTACACTTGAATGAGATGATTGGCCAAATGGGGTTAAGTTTCTTGAAAAAATTTACGAGCTTACCATAAAGGTTTCACGTTCACATTATGTTACATCTAATGTTCATTTTGAAGATATATGTGAGCTTGATGTATATTTGAAAACATGTTTGGCAAGTGAAGATCTTAATCTGTAAACTATGGCCGAGGGGATGATGAGAAAGTTCAAGCGATATTGGGGCACTCCTGTTAATATGAATCCAATGATTTATATTGCTTCTGTGTTAGATCCTCGCAATAAGTTTGTGTATGTTAGCTTTGGACTTGAAGAACTATTTGGGGAGGAAATAGGAAAGAAAGTAGATAAAAGAGTGCATGATTATATGAAAGCTTTGTTTGAAGAGTATTTAAGAAAATATTCAAAAGGAACTCAACATCAATCATGTCTACCTAGATCTACTTCATCGAATGCATCTGATACATCTAGTTTTAGGTCTCAAAGCATGAGAACAATAGCTTTTAGAACTAAGCTTCACTTGAAGAAACACATGGAAGATTGTAGAAGTGGGGGTGCTAAGTTAGAGAGATACCTTCAAGAAGATCAAGAGCCTGAACATGATGATTTTGATGTCTTAAGTTGGTGGACAGGGGCGGATCCACGTGGTCCGTGTTGGGTGCTCGAGCACCCATTGAGCCAAAAAAAAAATTTGTGTATCTATATAGAAAATTTGCAAAAATTGTATAAAGATAAGCACCCACTGAACAAGAAGTTCCGTGGGTGCTTTGGTTTGGCGCCTTCCTAAGGTTCAGAGTGAACTGCCAGGCGAGGAATTGAATCCCACTGGTAGCACTAACTTTTTTACCTTAAAATACACCTACCAGATGAGCAACCATAGTCTTTAAATCCTAAATCTGCCACTGTTGATGGAAAATTAATGCTCCAGGATTTCCTGTTCTTTCAGAGTTATCTCGTGATGTGTTGGCTATTCCTATTTTGAGTGTGGCATCGGAATGTGCATTTAGTACCGATGGCTGTATTCTTGATCGATTTAGAAGTTCTTTAACTCCTAAATGTGTGCAATCTCTTGTTTGTGCTCAAGATTGGCTTAGAAAAGAAACAAATTCTATTTGTGTGGAAAAAAGTTTAGAGTATCTTGAGAAACTTGAACTTGGTAAGTTTTCATATTTTTATTTTTTTGTGTTTTTTAGTAATCTACTTGTTTATGTTGCTTGACGTTTGTTTAAATAATCTTTAGAAATGACAAACAATGGAAGGGATTCTTGCATTGTTGATGTATGAAAGCAATTTGCTATTTTGCTACTAGTGTTCTAATGCCTAGTAATAGTGAGTTTCAATACATTATTTGTTTGATATGAGATATCTTTTTGTTCTTGAAAACCATATTCTAATTTCTAAGTTTCTACCTTTTGGTTTAATCTTTTTAATTAGGTTCATTCAATATTTCAAGTTCAAGTGTTCAACCATGTCTTGTTCATTTGATTGAAAATATTTTGTGGTGTTCAAGACTTTAAGACAATGAAGAAGGGTGTTGTGATCGTGTCTAATATTTTGTGGTGTTTTAAATTTGGTGACTTGTGTTTTGAAATATTTGGAGACATTTTTATGTATTTTGAAAATAATTGAAGACTTTTGAATGCAATTTGGTATTTACGAAATTGTTGTAATTTTTGTGCAATGGTTTAGACTTTAGCAACTAGTGCAAACCAATTTGCTAGTGTAATTTTTGTGCAATAATTGTTAATCACCAATTGGAATGCTGCTGGAACTGCAGACTGCAGTGCAAATCTGGAAATTGGCGAACAGGCAAATTTAGTGGAAATTGGAGTGCAAATCTGCTAGAAATTGCTCACTGCAATTGGAGTGCAAAGTGTTCACTGTAAAGTGCAAACTGTAGCTGCTGGAAACTGCTCACCATTTTTTGTTTAATCGTTCTTATTTTATTTTTAATTTGCATCGAAAAATCGTTTTAAAAATATCGAAATAAACCGAACTGAAGTTGAAAAAAATTGAACCGAACTGATCTATTTTGGTTCGGAGTATGGTGCTCATTTTTAAAAAATTGAACACCAAATCGAACTTTAACAACACTGAATGCCCACCCCTACAATATATCATGATGTACTACGTGGATGCAATAGACCATAGGCCAAAACGATGCAATCATTTGAAATACCATTTGAATCATGGAACATAGTCAATGCAAAATCTTGTAATTTCATGTATACACACACGCACACTCACTTCATGATATAGTAAAATGCATAAACCATGAGAGAAGCATGGACCTTGCGATAGCATCATATGACCATGATAAGAATCTCCTTAAGCCTTGCAAAAAAACCTTTGTAAGAGAAACATCTCAAATCATGGTGAGGGATACGTTGAACATTGTGAGAGGTCATGAACTTGTGCGAGAGTTACTGTTAACCGACATAGACTATGTGAGCTATAACCATGGAGTCCCGATGTTACCCCTACATCAGAGAAAGGGGAGGTTACTTGCCAAGGTTCCACTAAGCTTCATAAGTAGGGGTGTTCACAGGTCTGTTTGGGTCATTATTGGTCAAAACCAAAACTAAACTAACTTAATTCGATTTTTGAATTCTCAAAACCAACCCAACCCAATTATAATATATATTTATCGGTTTGGTTGTTATTGATTTCGGTTTGGTTTGGTTCAATTATTAGGTTATTAGCCATGCACAAAAATAAAAGCACTGATACTTTTAAAAATGGAGAAAAGGTGACAATGATCCATTCAAAATGAAAAATAGTCAGAAGTCTAGTGTATTCTTGAAATTCAAAAAAATGGTGGAAAATCAAAGTGGTTGTAAAATTCAAGCGTTGAGGTCTGATAATGGAAAAGAATATACTTCAGCAGAATTTAATTCACTTTGCGAAGAGGCTGGCATAGTGCACCAGCTCACAACACCATACACACCAGAACAAAACGGTGTTAGTGAAAGAAGAAATAGATGGATAATGGAGATGGCTAGATGTATGTTGCATGAAAAGGAGTTGCCCAAAATATTTTGGGCAGAGGCAGCAAATACTGCAGTGTTTGTGCAAAATCGACTTCCAACAAAGGTTTTGGAAGACAAAACACCGTTTGAAGCTTGGTACGGGTTTAAGCCTTCACTAAGTTTTCTTAAAGTGTTTGGTTGTGTGTGTTTTGTTCACGTTCCTCAAGTTAAGCGTGACAAACTTGACAAGAAAGGCAACTACAGGCATCTTTGTGGGTTACAGTAGTGTTTCTTAAGCTTACAAGGTCTATCATCCTCAAACAGGGAAAATGACAAATCACCAGAGATGTCCATTTTAGTGAGAACAAACAATGGGACTGGAATAATTCTCAAAAACCAGGAAAGTTCTCACTGGAAGCAAACATCAGTCCTCCTAAAAAGCAAGAAGCTGAACATGGCAGCAAGAACTAGAAGATGATCATCCAGTCAAATGGAGAAGGCTCTTGTCAGACATCTATCAGAGATGTAACGTCGCCATCTATGAACCTGCTGGACCGGTAGAAGCTCTTCAAGACCCAAAGTGGAAGAAAGCGATGGAGGAGGAGATTTCAATGATTGAGAAAAATAAAACTTGGGTATTAGTTGACAAACTGAAGACAGAAAAGTGATTGGTGTGAGATGGGTCTTCAGAACAAAGCTAAATGCAGATAGTTCCATCAAAAAATACAAGGCAAGGCTTGTAGTTAAAGGGTATGCACAAATTTATGGTGTTGATTACTCTGACACATTTTCTCCTGTTGCAAGATTAGATACAATCAGATTGTTACTCGCAATAGCAGCACAAATGGAATGGAAGGTGTTCCAACTTGATGTAAAATCAGCCTTCTTAAACGGCAATCTGGAGGAGGAAATATATGTCGAGCAACCATCAGGATTTGTGAAACAAGGTGATGAGGATAAAGTCTATTTGCTAAAAAGGGCTCTTTATGGCCTAAAACAAGCGCCAAGATCTTGGTATAGCATAATAGATGATCATTTGTTAAGCTTGGGTTTTGAAAAAAGTTTATCCGAATCCACTCTGTATGTAAAACATAAAGAAGATAGTGATATCCTTATTGTGTCTCTTTATGTTGATGATCTTCTGATAACAGGAAACAATGTAAGGCTGATTGAGGAGTTTAAGGAAGAAATGATGCAAGTTTCTGAAATGACAGATCTTGGTCTTATGGCCTATTTTCTTGGAATGGAGATCAAGCAAAGCAAAGGTGAAGTGTTCATTTGTCAAAAGAAATATGCAAAGGAAATTCTAAAGAAATTTCAAATGGAGGAATGCAAGTCGATGAGCACGCCAATGAGTCAAAAAGAGAAGCTTTGTAAAGAAGATGGAGCCGAAAAAGTTGATGAAGGTTATTATACAAGCTTGATCAGATGCTTAATGTATCTCACTGCAACAAGGCCTGATATTCTATTTGTTGTAAGTCTCTTATCTCGTTTTATGAACTGTGCAAGTGAAACGCATTTAAGAGCAGCAAAAAGAATATTAAGATACGTTAAAGGTGCTGTTGACTATGGTGTAAAGTTTGAGAAGTGCCAAAGCTTCAAGTTGCTTGGATTATCAAACAGCGATTGGGCTGGACCAGTAGATGATATGAGAAGTACTTCCGGCCATTGTTTCAGCTTAGGTTCAGGTCTTCTCATGGTCATTCAAGAAACAGGAAATTGTTGCACAATCCATTGCAGAAGCTGAGTTCATAGCAGCAACTGAAGCAGTAAACCAAGTCCTGTGGCTTAGAAAGATCATGTGTGATTGAACAGAAGGGAATTACTGTTATTCTTGTCGACAATTAGGCAGCTATTGCTATCTCAAACAATCCGGTGTTTCACAAGAAGACCAAGCATTTCAACATCAAGTTCTATTTCCTGAGAGAAGTGCAGCAAAAGGGAGCAGTGACTCTAGTCTACTGCAAGTCTGAAAACCAGCAAGCAGACCTGTTCACTAAGCCTTTACCAGTCAGCAAATTTGAGCTTCTCAGACAGAAAATTGGAGTTTGCAGTTCTCAAAGCAAGGAGTGTTAGGAATTTGCTTCTGAAAACTGCAGTAACTTTTTTTTTTTTACTGTCTCTTTTTAATAAGACTTAGTCAAGTAGTTGTTAGCCATGTTTTCCTATTATTTAGGACTGATTTAGTGAATCAGTTAGGTCTCTTTTTTAAGTCTTATATGTACGCTGCAACATCAATAAATAAAAGTAGTTCTTCTGCTGCGTCAATTCTTCTTTCATCTCTTCTCTGTTCTAGCCTACTTTAACGACTTTAAACCTTCACCCTTTCCAAGGAATCAAGCCTCTACAAACGGGTGATCCTTTTTCCTAGGGTGGCATGTAGTTATGGGACAATGGGATCTTACTATTAGTAGGTCTCATACCTCTACTAATGGGTGAGAGCCCCCATCCCAAGGTCCACTCGGTGCTCAGTAAAACTCTCAACGGAATAAAAGTCATAAGTCACATCGAACGGAGAGGAATTTCTACTAACTCGTCCATTATTCACAAAGCTTAAACATAGAATATCTCCTTAAACTTATGTAATGTGAAAATTGGCCTTTCATCATTACACATCCATACCTTGAGTGAGAACTATCATAAAAGCTTATTGTGGGAAATCATAGTCTAATACAATGTCACATGTGAAACTACCTTAGAATCATGTTTAGCGAAATTCATGCATACTCATAAGATTTGATGACAATAGACCTATAAGCAGGATGGCCCATAGCCAATATATGAATTAAAACCTTGGAATTTACATAATGTGTAAACCTAAATGTTCATTCATGAAACTCGTACCATATGAACTTAAATGAACCATAATATTTAGGAAAAAACATGAATCTAGACTAAATAGGGTAAACCATACTAAATTTCATAAAATCCTAGATTATGCATATGAGGGGTTTTACTCAATAATCATAAAAATATGTAAATAATGGCTACCCATGGTTAATAAGATTGATAATCATAGTATAATATAGTGTAATGCATTTTGAGTGGAAATTATAAAACCTTTAAAATACATACTTGTAATTAAATGAAGAAGAAGAGGGATTCTTTGCGCTCCATGGGTGGAAGGGACCCTATGGATGAAACCCACATACCTTAGATAAAGACCTGTAGAAGAAACTCGAAATTTGGAGGGGAAAGCTTGAAATCCTTACTTGTCTTCAATGGAGACCTTGAGAGCAACTTGGAAGTTTAGGACTAAAGATATTGAGAGAATAATTTGTAATAGGGGTGAATGGGGTAGTATTAGGCTGACACAAGACGTATTTTAGGACGTAGTTTAGGACTTAGAGTGCGAGAAAATGCCGAAATAGCCTTTATTAAAACTGTCAGGGGAAACCACGAGTTTGATGTTAGAACCCATAATTTAACTTAAACCCCGGAAGTCCTAATTGGATCGATTTAATAAAGTTTGGGACCAAGTGTGGAATTTCCTTTAAGTCTTGTCCTTATAATTAAATTTTTGGTGGGGTCTTATATGCATGTTATGTTTTGATTGGTCCAAATGGTGAAGGTTGTGGTAAACATGTATATACTTATCTTGTGCACAAGATTAACATTTCCCATACTTAGCAAAACATTCAAGAAACTAAGAAACACCAAAACAGTGGCCACGGGTTACTGTAGCTTTTTCAAAAAAAATTCGATTTTTTTCGAGTTTTTGATTATTTGACGCTTCAAGCTCGGTATATTGAATCCCCCAAGTAGCGTGGAGGCGTTGGTTTGTCAAGAAAACGCGCGGTTTAGCGGTTACGAAGAATTAAGTCTTGAAAGGGGTTTAAAGGTATGTTAATTTTTAGCTTTGTTTATGTTAATTAAAGGTTGGAAAAATGTTAGAAATGTGTTAACATGAAGGAAAAAACATGAAGATCGAATTGTTTGGGAGTTGGATCATGAATTGGAAAGTTAGGGTTGAAATGGGAATGAATGGAATATGAAAATGTATTGAGTTATAATTGTGTGGTTGTGGTTAGTTGACATGGAAATAATCCTTGTAAGGTAAAAGAAGAGTGGAATAATTT
>JAPFFP010000008.1:7972363-7982857 GCA_026153255.1 Solanum medicagineum | reverse complement strand
AGGTCTGCGTACATTCTACCCTCCCCAGACCCCACTTGTGGGATTTTACTGGGTATGTTGTTGTTGTTGTTGTTGTATAAGTTTAAATTGCAAGAAAGTTATTATCTATAATTGATACTATATCTTAATAGGAATTGGCGGTATTTATAATTTTAGTAAATCTTTTAATAATTATATTTAACATACTTAATTATATATTTGCAAATAAATATCATTTAATAACTTATTATAGCAAAATTATACCATTTTTTATCGTTGTAAAAAAAATCAATTGGATATACAAGTACAATGTATTATTTTTCATTTAATACAATTCTATCAATGAGGGGTTAATTAAACTTCACATTAATAATCTATATTATCAAATTTTTCTCTACTTAAAAATAGTGATTGATTTATTCAATAATACACAATTTAATATAACAATAATATTAAATCAAAATTAATTAAACCTATGATAGTTATTTTTCTAATTGGATTTTTTAAAAAAAAAAAAAACTAGCCATATAATTTCCTTATATTTGTATCTGTCAAATAAAAAATAAAATAAAATATCTCATCATTGATTTTTAGTGAGATTAAATATTAATCATATATATGTTAAAATTATTTTAAGAAATGTGCATGACAATTAGGGTAATGTTCCAGCACCGTATTAGATTGGTATTACTATATAATAATTTATTTAGTAGAGTAAATATTATCAATAAAATTGTTTCTATTGTCATTATCATATTTTATATTATAATAATTTTTAATTTTGTTAAGTATATTTTAAAATAAAATATTCCTTGAAAAATCCAAATTAAAAAAATCCTTAGATTCTAAGAAAAACCTTCCACTTAAATTATATCAATTTTATTTCTATTATTTTATATTAAGATATTTAAAAAAAAAATCAAGTATGCATGTTTCCAAGTAAATCACCCAAAAAAATCTCCAACCAAATTCAAATCAATAAAATCTCTTGTAAGAAAATTTTTTCAATTAAATTATATCATTTTTTCTATCAAGAATATTTCCAAGTAAATCACACAAAAAATCTCCAACCAAATTCAAACTAATAAAATCCCCAAGTAATTCTTCAAGTAAGAAAATTTCCAAGTAAATTCCCAAGAAATAAATCACCAACAAAATTTGTAGAACATAAATCCTAATGTAATATCACATATAAAATTATATAAATTCTCAAATAATTATTCTTAGCTAAATTTGCAAATAAGTTTACATAAGGATCTTCTTACAAACAGAAACACAAATCATTATTTTTTCTTTACTTGCAAATTTACCTATGAAAATGGTACTTGCAAATAATATACCCCAAATAATTTCCTAGGTAATAAATTTGTAGAAATGGCGCCAAATTTACGTGCCAGTTTTTCTGGGGAAATACTTTTCACATGTAAAATAGTTCAGAATTTACGAATTTCATATTTTTCGCATGTAAATTCATAGAAAATTTCTTCGGAAATAATTCCCAAATAATATCCCTAGGCATTTACAGTTTTCTAGTAGTGGAACATTTAAATAAAGCATATATATAGAGAAGGGAACCAAGTAGCAAATTTCATTGCAAATATCTCCATTAATACAGAAAGCAAACACACTTACGATACTTTTCAACAATTTCCTATTCTAGCAAGGCGACTGCTAAACATGGACAAAAGACAAGATTCCTGCTATCAGGCTAAGATTGAGGAGTAACAGCAAAAACAACTAAACCCATGAATATTCGTATGTGCTAGAAGACGAATGATATACAAAAAATCTACGGATTGCAAGATTACTGGCTAATGCTACTCCTACTCTAGTCAGCTCTCAAAAAAGTCAACTCCTGCAAGAAGGGAAGAACCGTGACCAGTCTTAGCATCCTAATACACATCCATCAGTGAGCCAAAGTAGGAATCTCTTGAGCAACCTAGATTCTCTATGGGGTTTCCTAACAGACAAGAGAGGAACAGAAACAGACATGAGATGCATGCAGAAACAACAATGAGAAGCGAAAGAGTGTGGGTATGACGGATACATACGCTTTATATGGCCAATAGTGATGAAGAAGGTTCGACTCCCCATTGTGATACACCTGGAACAACACCTGGAGAAGGATAGTGGAGGATCAGTAGCAACAGAGAAAAGGAAAACATCAGAAAAAGGACAGTACCTTTGATTGCTGATATAAATAGAACCTTCAAGTATAAAATGAAGATAGTTAGACACACACAATGACAGAACAAAAACTGAAGGCTAGGGAGCATGAATGGCCGAAAATGGAAAGAAATAGTTTAGGGGTGTGGATTAGGAAAGCAACCCTAGTTGCCTTTTTATTTCTTTTAGGAGGTGGGTCTATTGACCTACTCCTTGGACCTTTATACATTGAGCTTTGCCCGACGGTAATTTGCAGCAAATAAAAAAGGAAAACTAAGCTTGTAAATCAAACTATTTACATTCATATACGCGTTTACATATTTCCATACTATTAAAATTTTGATCCCCCTAATATTAAAATTCGCGCACTGACATCATATTGATATCAACAACTGCTTGTATGATATATCAATAGGGTATACAAATACCAACAAGGTATCACAGATAATTAAGCTCAATCCTATATGATACCGATATGGTATAAATATACCGACAGAATATATAATGAATATATTTTCTACTAATTTAGAGTGTAATAATTATTTTATTTGTTTCTTTAAAAAACAAATCCTATATACCGATTTGGTATCAATATACTTCCAGAGTATCACAAAGGACTGACCTCATTCTAATGTACCGATACAGTACACATATACCGCCAAAGTATATTTCATAGTGTTTATGCTGACGTCAGCATGACGTCAACACGTGAAATAAAAATTGTTAAGTGAGTAAAAAGGTAAATAGTTTGAGTAATGTGTCCATTAATGCTAAATAGTTTAGATTGAGTCTATTGAGAGTAAATAATTTTAAATTAAGTCAATTTTGTGTACTTTTTCGATAAATAAAAAGGGCCACTGGCCCAAGTTTAATTTTTTTTTAAAAAAAAACTAAAAGATATTTTGGCCCAATTGATAGTATTGAATCACGGCCCAAGTGTAAATAGGTCGGCAACAGCAAAAACTTATAGGAAATAAGTAAAAACCCTGCCACGAGTCCCCTTCTCTTCTCTTCTCTTCCCTTAGCTGCGAACAACAATACTCGAATCACCCCGGCGACGAACAAAGATGAGGCCAATATTGATGAAGGGCCATGAAAGGCCGTTAACTTTTCTCAAGTACAATAGAGATGGAGATCTGCTCTTCTCTTGCGCCAAGGACCATACCCCTACCGTTTGGTTTGCCGATAACGGCGAGCGCCTCGGCACTTACCGTGGCCATAACGGCGCCGTTTGGTGCTGCGACGTTTCTCGTAATTACTCTGCTTTTCTCGATAATTGCTTGTTGCTTTGCTTTGTTTATTAGCTTTTTTCCTCTTTCATATAGCTCCTAATGAAGCTCTGATTACTTAAATAAACTATTTTCAGAAGATACATGTTCGCCTCTACGGATTTTGGTCTAATAATAAGATTAATGTGCGTGTTAAGCGCACTTCTCGGTTGAGTTTGAATTAGTTAATTCCCTTGGTATGCCTGAATGTTTGTGATGACAACTACTTAATCAATTTTGTAGACAACTGTGGAGTATGTCCTCCAACACAACATACCCATTATAGTCCCACAAGTTGGAATGATATTTAGTCTAATAACCAAAGTAGGTTCTGTTTAAATCAGGTGAAAGAACCCAAGAACATTAAGGGCTATTCT
This sequence comes from Solanum medicagineum, assembly GCA_026153255.1. NCBI lineage: Eukaryota > Viridiplantae > Streptophyta > Magnoliopsida > Solanales > Solanaceae > Solanum > Solanum medicagineum. The sequence continues at coordinate 7,979,067 of JAPFFP010000008.1, read as the reverse complement.
AGTTTGTGATAGTTCACCTGCTTGTTAAAAAAAAAACTGATATGGTCACAGTGTTCTTATCGCATGTTTAATTCACTTTTAGCAAATGTTATATCCAATAATCATCCTCGGCTTGTCTTACTGCGTTGCTGATTTTTTCAGATGAACTTGGTTACTGCAAAGTTTAATATCCAATAATCATTCATTACTGATTTGCTGCAAAGCTTAGTTGGGAAATAATTCTAGCTTTTCCTGTGTAGGATGATTTCATTTTTTTCTTTTTGATGGGCGAAGTTGTGTAGGATGATTTCTGATCCTCTATATCTTGTTCCCCTAGTGACCCAATTATCTTTTGCTTAAAGATTACAAAACTTCCATTCACAAATGTTCTTACTTCTTTTGTTTGTGTCTCTTCATATTTTATCAATCTATGTTATTGGAATTTCTGGTATTCTCTTTATGTATTATATGCACTTTAGCTAATGAAAATTGGAAATAGTAAGTTAGTTCTCATTGGTCTTGCCTTTTTACCTTACAAGAGTTTCGAGGTCCAATACTTGCTGGAATGTTTTCTTTTTTCTAACGAAAAGGTTAATGAAAATTGGAAGTCACAGAACAAGAGTATGAGTGCATTTTTTTTTCATTTATATTATGTATGGTAAAGTTGTAATGCATGATTAAGTATATCACTATGAAAATATGGACCGTCTGCCGTTGTTGACTTGTTGATTGTTTGTTGAAGGGGATTCGTCCAGGCTAATAACTGGAAGTGCTGATCAGACTGCAATGTTATGGGACGTCCAAACTGGTACCCAGCTGCACACGTTCACCTTTGACTCCCCTGCTAGGTCTGTTGATTTTTCGGTTGGCGATAAACTCGCAGTGATCACCACTGATCCTTTTATGGGACTGACATCTGCTATCCATGTCAAACGCATCAGCAGAGATCCCAGTGAACGTAAGTTTCTGGAACTCTTAAAGTTGATCTTGTGTTATATTGTTTGTTTAATTGTTGTTTTTTGATAATTAATTGTTGGTTGTATTTCTGTTTGTGTATTACATGTTTTCCTTTGTTTTCTCTTTTCTTTAAAATAGCAAAATGAATTGAATTATTGTGAAAGCACCAAATATATTTCCTTTTTTCTATGAGCTTTCAAGTATCTTGTGCACAAGTTTTATGTCTCCACTATAGCTATTTTTAGGCCCACTCTGTTTCTTTTTCAGAAATGTGAACGTTGGTAAGGTTCCTTTTATTTTTGATTATGACCATATAAGCACATATTTGGTTTTTAAATGACTTCAATATATTGCGAAAAATTTCTTAAGTCACCTATGAAGTAGCTATAATGGTTTTGTTGTATTTTTAATAAGGAAGCAACCTCTCTACGTCCATGAGTTAGGTGGTAAGGTCCGAGTACACGCTAACCTCCTAGACTGCATTAGTGGGATTTCACTGTATATGTTTGTTGCTATATTAATTAGTTTTATCATGTTTTGATATGATTGACTTCATTTATCAGATGTTTGTCTGTTCTGTCTTTGTGCCGACCTTTTGGTTGTTGAGATTGTTCCTTGTATGCTGTGGTGATTATTAACATTGAAGAAATTTGTCATTGTAAACATCGGCATATGAATAATTGCCACCTGGTTGTAATGTATGTCTGCTGGCCCCTGTTCTCGTACTGAACAGAATGGATCCCTCCTGGTACTAATTCTTCCATCAGTAATAGCAACACGTAACTACCATGTTGGCACCTATGTCACACACTTGTCAAAACCAATATTCCTGCAGATATCCAACATATAATTTTATTCTCTATGATAAGTTCGCAACCAGAATAGTGGAGCAAAACCATTTCCACTCACTGCTAGAGTGTTCATGTTAATCATGTTCGGAATTCAGACCACTGGATAGTTAGTTCCCTAAGAAATTATATGTTGGTTTTGGAGCATGATCCATTGGTGTGCTTAGAGTGAATTTTATTGATGCATGTTGGAAGCTGACAAGACAGCTTACTTCCATACTTCATACATAGCACTGAAGCAGCTTAAAGGAACCAGATCAAGTTCTGTTACAATCACATGTCCTTCAACTATTGAGTCACTACTGCTACTTCTAAGTTAAAAGATAATTCACTTTGATGTGGAGCTTGGTTATGAGGTCGGGGGCAAAGAAGATGACTTTGATTTCTCCCTCACCCTTTTTTAAGTTCATTTTCCTATGGAAAAAATTGTTGTTGTCATTTTATACCTCCTCTCTGTTTCTGTTTTTTTTTTTTTTTTATTTGCACCGGGTGTCCGAGTCTCTTTGAGCCCCGACTAATCTGAGCCCTGGGCAAGGAGTTTCCCGCAAGTGCACCACGGTTAGTCAGGTTTTACCCAGTCTGATGGCCCTCAAAAATTGTTTGCACCCGTGGGTTTCGAACTTGAGACCTTGAAAGGGGGCAAACCCCAAGGCTCAAGTCAATTGCCACCAGGCTAACCCCCGAGGGTTTCTCCGTATCTTTTGAAATTCATTTATCATTAATAATTATCTAGTGAGTTTACACATTTCCCTTTATGCAATGAAAACCAGAACTTGAGAATAGGGAAAAAAGTGTAGACGATATCAAAAGCTAATATGACCACCGTAAAAACATGTAGGGTTCATGTGCCAGAGAATGGAACACCGGGGTCTTCTTATCTATTCGATTTATACAACATAGGTAAAGGTATGTTGCTTTAGGGAATATCTGTTGTCAAGGATAAGTTTAATATACTTCCAGAGTTGTCACATCTAACAGATCGATGTGCTTTGGAATATGGGACAAAGGGATATGCCTTGTATAGTTTGCTATTGTTTCTCCGGTGGTGGTTGTCTATTCTAATTTCAAATGCGCCCACGTTATCTTCCACTATTTTGGGTACTTTGTGACTCTCATCTCATGGTCTTGACTTCCACCGTATCTAATAAATCTTCTTCTTATTCTTTTAGAAATTAGCGAGTCGGTGCTTGTCTTGAAGGGTCCCCAGGGAAGAATCAACAGAGCTGTGTGGGGACCCCTGAATAAAACAATTATAAGTGCTGGTGAAGATGCTGTAATACGTATCTGGGATGTTGAGGTACGTTGGTGTGTTTCAGTTTCATGGAAAAATGTGCTGTCAATGTGTCAAGTTCAACAGATAATTTGGCCTATTGCTCTGATGCTATTTTTAACAGTGTGGTGATTTATCAGGTGGGCCTGGTTTTTGCTCTACTCACATCGCACTATATGTTTAGCTGTTTCTGCTGTTTTCTTTCTTAAATTTAAATTAGATTTACAATAGTTGTCCCTGTTCTTTCAAGGTAGTGTAGTGTATTGACGGTTTTTCAAAATTTGCAGACTGGAAAGATACTGAAGGAATCTGACAAGGAAATCGGTCATAAAAAGGGTATTACATCGTTACAAAAATCAGTGGATGGTTCGCACTTCATTACTGGTTCGCTTGATAAATCTGCAAAGGTAGCTCCTTATACTTGGAACTATGGCCATTTTTTCATTCTAAGTTCTTGCAACTCGCTAGTTCATTTCTGATTTTCAGCTATGAATGTCCATATCCACTTTGTTCTTTTTCTTTTTTATTTCTGATCTCTCTGCTGATTTTCCAGCTCTGGGACATCAGAACTTTGACACTTATCAAGAACTATACAACTGAACGACCAGTGAATGCAGTCACTATGTCGCCGCTTCTTAATCATGTATGTATTGGCACACTCATTAACTTATATATCAAATGGTTCTGCTGCAACAAATATCTGCCGTCTCTATGTAGGAAATATCTTATATCTATGTGGTGTCTTTTTTGCGAAATGAGTTAGAATGTTGAAATATTTATACAGCTACCCTTTGCCTCCTTGAAGATAATGTCTCCCACTTGCTGCTCCTTTTTTGTGTTAATTGGCAATGTTCTGAATGAAGTCTTTTAATCTCAAAATGATATTTTTGATGGAGTGCTACAAGTCCAGCATTACAAGAGATTGATTAAACTTTTATGTACTGCGGTAGATCTTTAATTATTCGCTGGAAAAGGGAACTTATAGCTCACTGAAACCAACATTTGATAGGGGAACTTAAAGATAATGAAAACAAAGGCCAGAGATGTCCTACTTTGCATGCTTTTGCTAGTCTAAAAATCTGTGCTTTCTGCAAGAAAAGTTTTTCCGAGGGGTTCGGTAATGTTTAAAGTGCGTCTCTAATCTAATGTCGCTCATGGTCCAATAGGTGGTTTTGGGAGGTGGTCAGGATGCTTCAGCTGTCACCACTACTGATCATCGTGCTGGAAAGTTTGAGGCCAAATTCTATGACAAGGTAAGTGGAGATATTTTTGTGTTAGGAATGATCTTCTCCCCTGCCCTGATAAAGAGAAAAAATGAATCGGATTTGGTTTCATAACGTTTCGGAGTGTGTAATTTGTATCTGGATATGCATCAGATTCTTACTGAAGAAATAGGAGGTGTTAAAGGGCATTTTGGACCAATAAATGCTTTGGCTTTCAATCCTGATGGTAAAAGGTAACTGATCATTCCACATTGCTGCATCTCATATGCTGATGTCATGTACTTGTGCCATTGTTGAAACTTGACTTTTTCTCGTCTGGATTCACGGAGTTTTAGATTTTAATCCAATAACTTCTTCTAAGAATTGTCTATTTTACCTTTTTTTAAATGGGTTCCAAGAAATCTCAAAGTTTCTTGTCTTCTCATCTCTTTTTGTACTACTACTACCTCCATATGACAAGATGAAGATGTTCTTTATTAACAATTACATTTAATAAGAATGATAGTGGTTCCTAATCAGTTTTTAGTCAAACAACTATAGTACTACTGCTATCTTCATATGACAAAGGTGAAGCTGTTCTTTATTAACAAATAAGTTTTATAAGAATGATAGTGGTTCTAATCAGTTTTTATAGTCACATAATTATTCAACAACCAATGATTATTGAACAAAAAGGGTCCTGCTTAAAAAAGTGGACTTACTTTAGGACAACTCAGATAGAAAATTAAGGCAACTATTTTTGGATTGGTAGAGTGAGATTAGTAGTTGGAATTTTTAGAACATGCGATCTTACTGCCTGTTTGTGTCAGTGTGGTATGCCCTGGATGGTTCTCTTTAATTCCTCTGAATAAAGTTTGAATTCATACTTATTATGACCATGGTTCCTATATTTATATTAGGTTGGAACTGAGTTAGTTCTATTGTATTTGGTATCAGCTTGATATGAGGGGTTTAGACTTGGATTACGTTTGCTTCTGTGTTGTACTCTCTTCCGTTTTCTGACTCATTTTTGTCCTTTTTAAACTGCCTATTGCTGTCAGATAATTGGATTAAAAAAGGTCTGTTTTTGGTCAGTGACTCTGCAACATTATTAAGACTTTGCATGTCAGTGTATGGTAAATCTGATGTTTAGAGCACGTCTAGTTTAGAGTACCTGTAATTTGTTTAACAAGATGAATTATTTAGTGTTCTAATCAGATGGGCCCCAATGAACTCATATAGTTGGCTCCGATAGTTTGAGATTGAGGTGCAACTGAAGCCACAAACCCCTATCGAGAAGCTTACAGTAAGGGGAAATCTTGTGTGTGTATTCTGGTGGGGGTCTGGTCCGCCAGGAGACATGGTATCTCCTGTTTTCTTGTGGTAGAAATGTTTTTATGGTAGGAGTTGTATGATGACAACTCTTGTTTGTTTTATAGTAATAGACGAAAGGTTGTAGTAAAACCTTGAGAAGCTTTTAAACTCCAAGCATAGCATAAATAGGAAATGGGGCATCAGATTTTTCTCATTGTGACCTTGAAATTTGTTTCTCATTCCAGGGTTACATAATGCATAAAGTGACCCTTGAATTTGCTACTTAATTCTAGAAACAAATTCCATTTTGAACAATTTGAGATTTTCAATCAATGAGAAACAAATTCCAGTAATGTTTATCAATTTCCATTTTTGAAAATGTTTAAGCTGATGTGTTGAACAAGTTAATTGGTTCTTCCATCTCGAGTGTTGTATGAACTCTATATTTGATTTTGCAGTTTCGCAAGTGGTGGTGAAGATGGATATGTGAGATTGCATCATTTTGATCATGATTACTTCAGCATCAAGATTTAGATTTTGACAGGAACCAGGTTTTGGAAGTTTGGTCCCTTTTGGGTATTCAGTAGAAAAGAATGGTGCTTATTCTTCGATTATTTGTAATGAGTTTCTTGTATGCTTTTATTGTTGCAAGCTATGCTTATCGCGCAGGAGTAAATCACATTTTATTCATGGACAAGTTTAGTAAAACATATTTACTGGTTATGTTGAGGTGCGCGTTTTTCAAGTTTGCACTTGTTTATGAAGGAGCTAATGGGATCTATTTATGCAAATTTCATATATCTTACTTTTTTGATTCTCTGGTGTTCTTGATTAGCTTGGAATTTCAGACGTTCCGGAGAGATTGGGAAATAGCGACTTTCTTGACGATTATTTCATAACTAGTAAGGGTGTATTTGGTATGAAGAATGTTTTCCATGGAAAATGAGTTGATTTTCAACTCATTTTCTTATGTTTGGTGGGTGATTGAATTTTTTTATTATTATTTGATTAGTGAATAAAAATATTGTTTAGAAAAAAATTCTAATTTAGCTAGAGAGTATAAAAAATTTGTAGGAAAATAATTTTTAACATGAAAATATTTTTATAATTTAAAGTATTTTTTAAAAATAAATA
>JAPFFP010000008.1:7947990-7972263 GCA_026153255.1 Solanum medicagineum | reverse complement strand
TATTGGTGTTGAAGGAAAGAGATACTTTTTTCATCTCATATTAGTTATATGAACTCCCAAGTCTCAACAATAAACTCTCATTTATGCTCGAACTAGCCATTCAAAAATATTTTAACTATACTCCATAGTTATAGTTTGGGTAATTACATTACGTAACTGTAATTATAGCAGTGTTTCTATATTTTACTATACAACTCACGCAACGTTTATATAATTCGCAGTTTTTATACAACACTTGTATAAAATTTACTATACAATTTCATAATTTGTGTATAACATTTATATATGTCGCTATACAATTCGCGCACAATGTTTGTGTAATTTGCTATACAATTTTCAGTGTTCGTATATTTCACTATACAATTTCACAGTTTTTGTATAGCGTTTGTGTATTGCGCTGTAAAATTCGCTCACAATGTTTGTATAATTCGCAATATAATTGTATTCTTTGTATATTGTGTTATACAACTGACATGTCATTTGTATAATTTATTTTACAATTTGCAGTGTTTATACAATTTGCTATACAAACTCAAACTGTAATTATACAAAAATATTAGTTACGAGCCGTAATTATTTTAAACTATAGTTATATTAGCTTATTAACTAGTATATATTTGCTTTTCTCCGTAATTTTCTCATTTCGAATTTTGCTCATCCAATTGGGCTTAATTGTGGAGCCTGTCAGCGCAAAAGTACTTAGAAAGCCTGATGATTAGACCAGAGATAATTAAGCAGGCCTCAAAAGAGCCCCATCAGTGTAATTTGTAAGAGTGAGAAACTTCTAACTTGTTATTTTTAAATAAACTATTTTCTCTTTGTCTAAATTTATGGAACTAAAAGAACTCATAGATGTTTGAATGGTTATAAATTATTTTATCAAGGTAAAATACATATTTTAAAATTAAATTGTTATTAAATATAAAAATGTTTCATTATTTTCAAGACTGACTAAAAAGGAAAGTGAATCATATAAATAGGGACAAATAGAGTAAATAATTGTTTGTTAAAGGGAAATTATGGAGAGCACTTACCAAGTTTCTGTGCCACTACTAAAATCAGGTCAAAAATTGTGGTCCCAAAATCAATAGGTGTTCGTCGATTATGACCTGAAATTAATAAAAAACAACGGACTAGATAACGTTAAAAAAGATGGCTCGTAATATATAAGACTCATTACTCAAGAACGCGTATCGATTCCAACTACCAACAAACAATTTTAAAATCATTTCTATCATGAAAATGTTATCACAATTGTTGGAATCATAATTCTCCAATGTATGTAAGATGACTTTAAGATCTGCATGAAATGTGTTTATAAGAAAAAAAGTATAACATATTTGTTATGAGATCAAGAATATGTATATCAATTTAATTCATTTTTTTGGTCTATTTGCAATTAAATGTGTATGTAAATAACTCAATAAAGATGACAACATATCATGCGTAAAGTTTAGGAATAGTAGAATATTCAGAAACAACATATTTTATTTTTTTGATAGATATTGGACTCAAAGAAATATAATCCAAAGTAATCTTGAAAAAAAAAGTACTCATAGACGTTAACAAAAATAGATAGTAACAAAACGGAAATTACAATAAAATAATGCAATAATTAAGGTATTAGAGCAACATATAATGATAGAAATGGAATGATAAGAAATTACAAGGTTAATATTATAAATATTATTAATAATTTAAAAAGCAATAGAAAATTATCCACTAACCTTCTATCATAATCTACATTATCTCCACTTTTTCATTTAAGTTTATATCCTTAATAAATTAAAATCATAATCATATCTTCTCTAATTATTTCTTTTAAAATCATCCGTACCCATCTCTCACGCATCTCGATATTCACCCAAATAGTCAATGAGGTGTCCCTTGTGGGCCTGAAAAAACTCCCACCACTAATTACAAAGTTAACCTGGCCCACGTTTAGGCCCAAATGTATCCACGTCAGCAAATAGATTCTCCATCGACCTCATTGTGCCACGTCATACCCTCACAGCAAAAATATCCTCTTGTATCAACCACAGGAAACAGGTCCCTACTAATAAAACGATGTCGTTTTCTCCATTTCTGAATTCTCTTCTGCAAGATTACATTTATACCCCTCAACACCTTCTAAGTAGGATTGGACATAAATATCAGATAATCCAAAAATCAAATCGAATTAAACTAATTCAGTTCTTTAATTTGATGTTTGATGTAGAGATTTCAAAACTTCAGTGCATCAAAGAATCGAACTTTTATTTTTAAAAAATTTAATATATATATATATATATATATAGAGAGAGAGAGAGAGAGAGAGAGAGCGCGCGCTAATTTATGTCAGGTAAAAGATATCTTTGTGCTTATTTTCCTTAAGTAATAGTCAGAGTGGCAAGTTTTTGACGAAGATAAATAAGTTTTTAAAGCACAATAATGTTTCATGGGATCACATTATCACTTAACATGTTTTTAAATTGTTAAGTGTCATATATTTTGATTTTAATCAAAATTGTTCGATTCGTTATATAATGCAGATTTTTTCAAAATCGAAAACTGAAAAGTCAAATCGAAGTTTGCTAAAAGCAAACTGAATGGTTACCCCTAGCTCCTGGTATTTTTGTGATTATATTCAAAGTTGAGGTTGTTTCAATTACGGACTGCAAGTTGCCCTCTCTTTTTCTTCTCTGTTTCCGAACAGATTACTCTTAAATTCCTTCTCGATTTTCTGAATATTTTTTTCGTGTTAGAGAAGTTTCTAGAAATTTATCAACAATGAAGAATTGCGAGCTTTGTAATGAATTAGCTAGAATTTACTGTGAATCGGACCACGCGGATTTGTGTTGGGATTGTGATTTGAAGGTGCACTCGGCGAATTTTCTGGTAGCGAAGCACTTGAGGACGTTGCTATGCAACGTATGTCAATCGCCGACGGATTGGTCTGCCGCCGGTGTGAAGATCGGCCGGACGGTTTCTGTATGTGAGAAGTGCGTGAACGAGGAGGGAAATAACAGACAAGAGGAGGAAGAGGAGGAGGAAATTGATTTGGAGGATTTTCAGGTTGTTCCGTGGTCATCAACTTCGCCTCCACCGCCGGCGAGTTTCTCGAGCACTGACCAATCCTTAACGGAAATTTTTTCTTTGAAGAGAATGCATGAAGACGTATGAAATTTTTGCTTTATTTATTCTATTATAACATTAAATCCTGATTAAATAGTTCTTATTTTAATTGTTTTGTTGTAATTAGGATGATAGTGGAGCTTCAACATCACACCGGGAAAATAGTGCGCCGACGGCGGAGTCGGTCGTCTCCATTTCAACGAGAATGAGAATGCCTTTGAAGATCCAGAGAACTGAAGAGATCCTACCGGGTCGGGTTGACCTTGCGGACTCCGCAAGGATTTAAGAGCCGTTGGTCTATAATTCAATCAGAGTTTGTAGCCGTTTGATTAACCATTGATTTGATGCTTCTGTTTAGCTAATTTTTTTTTTTTGGTTGTAAATTATAAAAAAAAATTCACATTAATTGGTTATTAGGATAAGATTTCACTTATCCCACTCCATCTTTAGACGGTTTTGATTAGTTGGGTCTATTTTATTTTTTTTAATTATGTGTAATTTGTTTTTAGGACACCATGTATGGAATATTTGCATTATTTGTTATCTTTTGCCATTTTTTATTTAGGTTCATGATCTTTTTATACCAAACAAAATAATGGTTAAAGTGACATCTAACAAATTAAGTATAATATATATGTGTATTTAGTGTATTTTTAACTAGGTCTAAAAATCTTATGGTCTTGAGGAGTTTATGGAGTATTTAAATGCAGACAAAAATTTGATCGACAAAAACAGAACACAAGTATATATGGGACCCCTCTGCCTTTAGAGGTTTAATTGGTTTTCTCTTATTATTTAAGGGAGTTACCACCTCCACTTTGAGAAGAAATTGGCACTTATTTGAGTTATTTTAGTTTGATACTAATAGGTTATAAATATTTATAATTTATAATTACTTCATTAATAATACAATAAATATTTTAAAGTTAAATTGTTACTCTCTTTGTTTATAAAAAAATTGATCTTTTTATAATTGTAAATTAACGTTATGTTAAATGTACTAAAATACCTTTTAATTTAATCTTGTCGTCTTAAACATGTCACGTGAGAGTTGAAATTAAAATAATTGTTAAAAGAGGAAAGAAGTCATTCTTTTATAAACAAACTAAAATAAAAAATAGATCATTTTTTTTTAAACAAGAAAGTACTAAATATAAAAGTATATTATTTATTTTGGGAATGATTAAATAAAAAGTAAGTACATAAAATGGGATCTCTTGGTACTAGTTACTATCTACCTTTTAAATTTGATTGTCACTCCAATTTAATTTAGTTTTTTTTCTAAAAAAAATTGAATCTTATAAAATTTAAATGGATGATAAACACCTGTTCTACAGAAGGAATCACATGAAGTGGTTAAAAATCAAAGTTGGAAAATGGATGGCCAAGGTTTGGCAATACATGTAGAATCATAGATATTCAAAATTGTTTGTATTTGAAAAATATCATCTTTTCATATTATTATTTTATTTGAGATATTTTCAGATTTTTACATTGAGTTTTGATATGCTCTAGTTCTAATTTATATGATGTTTTTAAATTTCAAAATCCAAATAGATATTTTTCTAATTATATCTTTTGTCATATTTTTGTATATATCTTGAATTATTAATTATTATGACATAATATTCAAGTATATAAAATTTTATTGTAAAAAAATTAAAAATTTCATGCTTAAACTTATCATTAAAATTAAATTATTTGACTTTTGAAATTCAAATAATATCATATAAATTAAAATATATATTTTGATCTACGAACATAGTAAAAGTAGTTCTTTAGCTTTTAGGATAAAAATAAGATTATATACTTACTATCCGTCTTGTTTTCTCTCATCAATTTACATTTTTTCGAAAGCTCCCATCATTTTTACCTTGATCTCTTAATGACTTATCATACCTACAACTTTAGAATTAATTCATTTGATAGCAATTTTATTTTTCACTATGCTTCTCAAATTTTACTTATTATATTATTCCCTATGTGTCATTATACATTTTAAGATTTTTTGAATAATTAATTAATAACTAAATAAATATCTAGAGATTGATTAGACTTTTGATTGTAATTTGTAGGCCACAATATTGGATTGGTATCCACCTCATTTCTTTTGAATTTTTGTTGAATATGCTTATTGGCTAGCAATCACATCAACTTGAAAAAAATAGTTATATGGCCATAATTAGCTTTCACCAAGTATATGTGAAAGGGAGCACACCTTAATTTATTAAATTCTTACATTCTCCATTGATTTGACAATAATTTTACAATGAAATCATGTTAAGACCAAATTATTTCTTACGAGAAAAAAGATCAAAATTATCTCTTATTTTTGAGTTTAGAATCAAAGTAGTTCTTATCTTTTAACATGGAACACCAATAGTCCTGCGTGTTTTAAGAATTAGTGCATTTTTGATATACTTGAAAATTTTCATCCAATTTTTAACGAAAAACTTTAACACCATTCCTAACCAAATCTTCCCCTTCTTCTTCTCCGCTCATACATCCTACAGTACCCATATTTCATAATTTATAATTTAATTCCACTCCATGAGACAAACAAAATCAATCTAAAAAGGCTCATATTTGGAGAAGTAAAATTTATTCATTTGCATGTCCTTACTTTTGAAGAACATTTTTTTTTATTTTTTTTATTTTTTGAGATTATGGTGATCATCCTTACTGGTATTTTTTGAGATTCTAGTTGGTGTTCAATCCACACCAACTAGAATTTCCAATTGAATTTAATTGGGAGGGTCTGCATTATCTGCATTCAAGTTTATTGCACACAAAGTATTCGATCAACGGACAACTGCTTTGAGAAGTGTTTTTTGAAAGCTTATAAGATGTTTGCATTATCTGCATTCAAAGGTGTTCAATCATGTATTTGAAAGCTTACAAAATCCAACTCTTATTTCCTACAACACTTTGATTCAAGGCTTCATTGATATCAAGTCATGTATCTCAGTTAGCATATGATTTGTTGTTACATTATTGGCTGTAGTATGTCTTAACATTTACAGAGTCCTAAAATTGAAAGTCTAATATTTAATTTTTTCTGTCGTCTTGATTGACATTACTGGACTTCTGTTGACATGTATGTCTGTTGTACTTGAACTTATGTTATATATATATATTGTTCTCCTAGAATATTCATACTTTTTGCTTCATGCATCTGCAGAGTGGGATGTGCGGCAGGGATGTGGATGAATTGGTTGACATTCTGCTAAGTATTTGGTTATGTCATACCCTTAAAATCGACAATGGCAATGTATAATGGAATCTTAAAGAGTTCAACATGTATATTCGGAAGTCATCACTGACTTATTGGCAATATTTTGTATATTTTTTCTGGAATAATCAGTAAAAAGCCTCCTATGCTTGCTTGAACTTCTCGTTGTTCTGTGTAGATCCTTATAAGTTTTATTTCGCAGTTGGTTCCTATATAGATCCTTATAAGTTTTATCTCACAGTTGGATTCTCATTGTTCTATGTAGATCCAAATATGAGCCTTTTTAGATTGATTTTGTTTGTCTTATGGAGTGTGATTAAGTTATGAATTATGGAATATGGGTACGGTAGGATGTATGAGGGGAGAAGAAGGAGGGGAAGATTTGGTTAGCAATGGTGTTAAAGTTTTCCGTTAAAAATTGGATGGAAATTTTCATGTATATCAAAAGTGCACCAATTCTTGAGACATGGAGGACTATTAGTGCTCCATATTAAAAAATAAGGACTACTTTGATTCTTAACTCAAAAATAAGGGACAATTTTGATTTTTTTCTCTATTTTTTACTAATAGATCTAGCAAAGGCATATTTCCCGGTCTCTATTTGAATTTATGTGTTATTTTTTAAATTTTAACAAACAAATAAATAAATAAATAATTTTTATTATTATTTTTCGTGTGTGTGTGTGGGGATACGATAACAAATAAACCTTCTACATCGATCAATCAATTCTTCTTCTATGAGGGACTTCAATGAAGCAACAATTTTAGATTTTTTGTTCATCGTATCGATCGACTCAGGCCTCGTACCTCTCTCCGATGAAAGTCAGGATGAAATCTGCTTTCATCCACAACCAACTCAGTCTAAGGAAAGGAACCCGATATCATAGGTTCAAATTTTGTAGAGTGTAATTTTTTTTCTTAGATCAAATTAAAATGAAATAGATTCATCAGTAACTATCACAACAATTGAAATTTGACTTCCCGTGCATTTGAATATTTTGAATGATTACACATAATTATTTATAATACTTATGTAGCTTTTGAATGTACAAATAAATTTAAATCTTCTAAATCTAAATTCATAATCAAAAAATAAAAAATTAACTCTCAAAATTTGGACTACAATCACTAAACACGAGTCAAAGAGAGTAGGTCATTTTCTCTCATTTGTCCAAATCTTAATGAACATAATTACCATATACCTATGTATAGCTTCTATGAATAGATACAATTTGAATAGAAACTAATAGTTCATTTTTTAAAAATTATTTATTATCAATTTTCTATGTTACATTTTATCTTCCGATTAAAAGAAATATATTATGTTTGTTTTGTTGTTTTTGTGTCTCAATTTCTGTGATATTATTTTTTTTAATTTCTTCCAAAAATAATGTTATCTTTCCATAATAAAACATATTTAAAACTTTAAAATTTCTTTTTTATACTTAATTAAATGACATAGTCACACAAATATTAATATTTATTTTAGATCAGAAATTCAAAAGTTTTTCTTTTTTTTAAAAAAAAATTTGTGTTAAGTTAAATGATATCAAGAAATTAAAATGGAAATATTAATAGAAATGATAGTGTGTTATACGGTTTATTTTGACATTATGTATGAGTGGGGATAATGTGTGATAACAATGTATCACCAAGAATTAAAGATAAATAAGACGAGGGAAGTGAAACTGAGTAATGATTTGAATATATGAAGAGAAAGAGCAAAGGTGTGAGAAATCCACTATAGTAAGTTTTAGGAGAGGTAGAAATATAGTGAAAAATAATTTGCAGGGAGAAATTAAATAGGACATATAGTATTTTTATCTTACGAAGAACATGAACCTAGATAGAATGATTTGATAGCTCAAGAAAAGGATAGAACAGTAATAAACAGCCAAGTGTTGTGGCATTTAATCAATATACACATAGTATTTTACTCCTAATTTTCACTATAATCTATGTGTCATTTGTTCTATTTATATAGCTACTAATTTGTTGTCGGGATTTCTCCTTTCTATATATCATAATTTTGATCTATATTTGTTTGAGTCAAAAGTGAGTCAAAAATAATTTCTATATTTAATAAAAGATAAAATTTACATATATTTTATCATCTGCAAATCTTCACTTATAAAATTATATTGAATATGTTATTACTATATCAGAATACACTTCTCATTTGGTAAACGTAAACTTAAATTAACTTTCAATTAAATTTGGTGGGTTATTTAATAAGGCTTAACTAAAAGTGCTCCAATTTCACAAAATTTAAATAAATATCTTTTCAATATTCTCTAGGGAACAAAATAGACCAACCTCCCAAGTCAAAAAAGACGTTTAAACTAATTAAAACAACAACAACAATAATAATAATTAAAATTAATAGGCCAATAACATTTATGTTACATCAAAATTAGTTGACAGAGTACTTTAGCGGAGTGGTTTAATTTCGTTGTACACATATGGATAAATTTGGAAAATTTCACCTACTCCAACTTCATTTCTAGACTTTATCGAGTAATTAAATAACAAATATATTATATAGTCACGATTCAGTAGTTCAGTACAAATAGAATCAATACAAGTAACGAACGAAAAGAAAGATTTCAATCTTAATTTCTTCTTAGAATGTATTGATTATCAAGAAAGTCAATCATTGGAGATGACATGGAAAGGGGTGATTATTAATGTTTATGTTGAATCCTCATCAACTATAAATTCACAATATAGAGTTGATCAATTGAAAAGAACTCAAGCAAATGAAGTCAAGGGCACAACAAGAACAAGAGGGTATGATCGTCGTGCACAACTTTTGGCTTATGCTCATAAGCTAAGACATGATAATTCTACACACCCTCAAGATTGTACGTTCAAACAGAAGCAAAAGGTAAATTCATATTCCTATTTTGATGTACTACTAAAAAAACATGTTTTTGATGAATATTTATGTCAGAACGCCATCAGAAATGTGAAATTTTTGCTCTAAGTTCCAAGTTGACGTTAAAAATTCTTAAGTAGACAATATTATAGCATGTATTTTGTTTGTTTCCTTAGAAAAAGAGATGGACAAGAAGGATTGGCTTGTCATTTCCACGTTTGTTTCGTCGAAAAAATAAGGAACAAATGTATGAACGTATGGGAACAAAAGATTATTGTGATGCTCAAGGGAAAAATGAGAAAGCCAAGTCTAATTTTTGTGTAAGTTACATAATTTGAATTCAAAAAATAATATGTTTAATTAATTTCAATTTGGATTAATGTGCATTTTTATTTTTTCTAATTAGAAGTTTGTGTGGTTTTCTTATACGTGTGTAGAAAAAATTGAAGTCTTTTCTGAAAGATATCTCATGCAGTATCTGGCAATTTGGCAAGAAATAACGATGATCATCAAGCTCTAGGTGGTACGAGCTTCCGATGGACCAAGTTCTTATAAAACATCGTATTTTTTTTTTTTATCTACGTCTTGATTGGAAGTCAGTTAAATTCAAGGTTTGGTTTAAATTGTGTATGTATGTTGTAACAAGATTTAGTAATATATATAAGAAATGTATTTAAAATTACCCTATAGTTCGAATCGATAAAATTCAAATACTAAACTCGCCTTTGAATCATGAGCTAGCTTCTCTAGTAAAGCTATTTTTTTTATGCATTTTGTTGTTTTTGATAGCTTCAATTTTAAAAGCTAAGTTTTTATGACATGAATATTTGGTGTTTTATGCTCTAATTATTCAGAGAGAATTGTGCATAGACTCAAGAACTCAGATTTATTCAACTGTGATTTTGTTCTTGAGATGCCAGACATATAAACAGCATAAATATTAGGGCAAAATTGGTGTTGAAAATTACTTTTAGGTGTTGAAATTTTAATTTTATAAAATATAGTTATATTTTTAGACAGAAGTGATGCGTACACAGCTTTACCCCTACCGTGTGAAGGTAGAGAGGTGGTTTATGATAGATCCTCAGCACAAGTAACGTGTAGTAAAAAAGAAAGTATGTGAAGAAGATACAATAGGGAAGAAGCCATGCTAAAAACAAAGAAGAAGAGAGCTATAGTAACAACAAATAATACAAGAACTGAAGCAATGGAAACGACAATCATTAAGTTGTAACTATCTAAATGATAACACAGTAAAGCAGTCCAAAAAGGAAGCAGAATAACATCTAAACATACTAAAACAGTAGTAGTTGTTGTCTTACAGATGAAATTCAATCATCCGATCGCCTTAAAGCCTTATACTTTAAGCAGCTGCAACCTGTAAGAAAACGCGATGGCAATCCAATCACATTGTGCAGCAGGCCATTGAACTTGATTAATCTCAGCTACAGCAGAGTAAATTGACATAGGATCAATCTCATTAAAGCTGCAGCAGTTGGCAACTCCCAAATGAGCGCCTGCCCATCAACCCCGGCAGAACAAATATGTCTACAACTCTGGTGGAGCCCAAGCAATAGCATTGACACTCGCCTGATGCCTTTTCAACTCTGCCACAGGCATTGCTCGAGACCTAATATCTAAAATCACAATCTTGTTGCTATCCATCAATATGGTAGCCATGTATCTCAAATCTTGCTTATGCCAAGCCAACCTCCTATTTCTGTTGCTCCAAACAACTCAGATTAACATGAATGGAGCGACATTCCATGCCCTGTGTTTTCTCCTCCTTTTCGGCTTTTCCCCATCTTCCCTTTGAACATTAGATCCCGCCCATAACATGGCATCCTTCAAAGCTTAAAGAAGCCACTTCTGCCTACAAGCTTTAAAGTTCCTGATCGTAGAACACTTCCACCCACCCACCCTCCACGCAGATGGAAACGTAAAAAGCCATAAATGCAGAAGGACCATTTGAACCATGTCTGCTTTCACTGAATAAAGCATTATATACTAGAGAAAGATAAGATGGTTTCAGTTATCTGCACGATCAATTCTTTCACCCAAAATGGAATCAAGAAGATGATGTGTTATGTCAACACATCTGAGCACATAACTCCAGGAGAAGAAGAAAACACAGCATGAATCAAATTGCATGCAATTTCACAAGTAAAGTTCTAATAAAAACTGCACGTTTTAAGATACTGCAAAGCTTTCCAACCGTGAAGAAATTCTACTCTTATCCAGGAATAAAAGGGCCTACAAAGTCGAATAACTAAACAGTGTCTCCTCTTTTCAATTCACATGCCTAAACAAAAGTAAATTAAAGCACGCAACGAGCTGCAAATTAGGACAGTAGAAATAGCTTATCATCAGAGGCTGAGAGCTATTGATAATAGCAGGATGCATACACATTGATGGATCATAAGGCTTCACATCAGCTTCATAAATCCTATGGACGGGTTCATAGGGATTAGCTGCCTGCCCATTCCCCAACTAATCAGGCTGGTTAAAATTATTTACATGAGAATGTCTTTTGAAGCTATATGATTCTGCAATATCAAGAACGATCATAGTAAAAGGATAAGCAAAAACAAAAGAAACTGTTGTTTAACATCTGAAACGAATCCACGGAATGAAATACTTTCTTGTTTAATGGCATCTGGGAAGGCAAATGACATCTGAGAGAATTCCTTTAACAGAGGCAACTTCATTAGGAAAAAAAGCAAGAGTAAATCCTGAGGGGTATTAAGGTACACCAATACAAAAGGACGATGTAAAGATGAGGAAGATCATTTTGCTGCATTGGACTGTTATAAATGTCGTCAAACTACAGAAAATGAGAAAGAAGCAAGTTGATCATAATGGAAGAAAAAGGCAGAAAGTAGCAAAAGAAGTCAACTTATATTGAAACATAGTAGCTTTTATACCCAGTTCACGATTGTTACAAAGCACACTACAAAGCGACAGTGCGTCTATATAGTGTTTCATCGTCACTGTCATCTTCCTCTTCCGATACAATCTCATTGGCTGGTAGCTCTAACTTGCCACCCATACAAAATGATGGACCAGAACCTTCAGGCTCTATATAATCACCATACAATCTCTCTTCAAATCTTTGGTCACTACAATTGAGAAACCAAGCCAAAGAACATCTGATTCCCTTGCTCTGCAACCTCTGGTACCTGGGTTTGATTCTCGATTCCAAGCTATATGTGAAGTAGTCCGGAAAGTCCAAAAGCTCGTCCATTGGCCTGCCCATATCGTTCTTGAAAAAGAAGTAACTGTTTTTCATGAGGCCAACTTGCAAAGCAACTAACTGAGGACATTTTACAATCATCTTTGCCACATCAGCCGTTGAAAATCCCCTTCCAACAAGAAAATCAACAGGTTTCATTATCACATGCTGGTGTAGACTGACAATTTGTGGCATCTTCTCGATAATTCTAGCAAAACCATCAGGATCAATCTTGAGCTTTAAGTTGAAGAAATATTGTTGCGACGACAGCTTAGCTTTCAAAGGTAAACCAAGAATTTGTGGAAATTGTGCAATAACAGAAGGCAAAGTCTCTTTCCTAAGTCCAAAACTAAGTAAGCAATTTACATTTGGTTTCACTGTCTCTTCAAGATCATAACCAAGTAAATATGCTCGCTTCTCAAACATTCTTGCCAATATTTTCTTCGGCAAACCCAACGAAACCAAATAATCCACAAGTGGTTTAATCGTCGTCCCAACTCTCATTCCAAGAAAATATGGATATTGTGTTACCATTGGCCCTACATCCCTCGGATTAACCCCTATACTAACCAAGTAAGCAACTGAAGTACTCATTGTTCCCTCAAGTTTAAACCCTAACAACTCAGGATATTTCATCAAAACATACCCTATATCTTGTTTCTCAACATCAAGACCTCGTAAAAATTTAATAACCGGAACAAGATCCACTACGACACTAGCATGTAGACATTGCGGGTACATCTTAACAAACTCACCAAGCTTAGACCTTTGAACCCCAATTTTCTCCAAGTAAGACAAAACAGGAATCATGTTCTTCCTCACACTACAACCAAGCATTAAAGGATATTCATTAATATCATCAACTGTGAGACCAATTTTCTGCAAGAACTCGACACGTTCGCGCATAACTTCAACAGTGGAGGGTAATTCTAACTCCTCCAATTCATCAGGTATTATTCCTATACTTTTCAAATAATCAGAGATTATTACACGTGAAACCAACTTCTCCTTACGCCCTTGGACCACACCCCAGGTTACTGTTGGCATTTCATATTCTGGGAATTTAGAGGAATGGGTCGAAAAGGGTTTTTGGATCAATAACCGAGTAAATGGGGCTTGAGGGGTTTTGTAAATCTTAACAAAATACTCTTTTGGGTTTCTGAGGATTGCTTGCAAGGTTTGATTTCTCCTTATTATTGAGGTCATTTCAGTGAACAAGCAAGAATCACTTAGAGCTTTAACAACTATGGATGGAAAAAGGAGTAAGCCCTTACCTCTGCTCAAGCAAAACCTTCAATGGGAAAATTGGGGTTTTCGAGGAAGAAGAAGAAACATGGAGTTATGGGCTGCTGGTGGCGGAGGAGCACGGCAGCTATGAAGCGGCGGAGAATGAACAGATCCTACCGGGTCGGGTTGAGCAAAAGGATTTAAGACCTAATTTGAGCTTCTGTTTTAGCTATTTTATTTTCCTTTCTATTTTTGGTTGTAAATTACGAAAAAGTCATTTTTACACCAATTGGTTATATTAGGATAAATGATTCATTTTGTTCCGCTCAATCTCTTCAATTATATATAAATTTAAGTTTATGAACATTCAAAGTTGAAGCATGTTGATGCCAATTAAATCAAATAAAAAATATATATTATGTATTATGCTTTTTCTAAATTATATAATATAAAAAAATTGAAGTATTTTTTGAAAAATATCCAATCAGACAATTTGCCAACAAATAATAATGATCCTCAACCTTAAGAAGAAGTGTTCGATAAAATTCAAGTTTTAACTCAAAATATATGTATGCATGTTATAAAAGATTTATTATTAATATGTATAAAAAATAAATTTAAAATCGATAAAATTCAAATTTTAAGACACATAAAATAAGTCAAACGAAACTTTCTTGTTAACATACACAATTAACCTAAGTACTATATCATTTAGAAATGAATACCATGTAGCATAATTTTTTCTTTTTCTTATTAGTGTTTTTGCTTTTCGTTTTCATCATGTAATGCATCTAATTTTAAAAATGTATTTCTTTAAAAAAAAAAAGAAAACATTTTTTGTGGATTCTACTTTAGTGAAATGACTCTTTTTAAATAAATAATAATTTAAAAAATTTCCATGCTTAGACCATAATTTGGCTACTTTTTCCTAGTGGCTTATGTAATCACCAAACTTGTTGGGCAAAAAAATATTTAATTGGAAATGGGAGCATCTTATAGCACTAGAAAACAATATTATAAACTTTCTATTTTCATCTTTGATTTTATTAAGTCCTCTTTTTTATTTGAGCTTTTCATAAGCGTTTGACGATATTTATTTTGAGGTCTAATTAATATGAATTCATATAACAAAAAAATTATATTGAAGAATAAAATATTTTTCTATCAAAAATAAATTTATTCTCAGTATTTGAATCTGACATCTTTGATTATTAAGAATAATATCGCTCTAAAGGGTCCATCACAACCTTTTTGGTGCATGATTAATTTATTAAATCCTCATGTATGTTAGTTCCAACAACCTACTTGATTAGTTTACATTTAGTTTACTAGAGTTCGATGTCTAAATTTTCCAGGTTATTTTTATTTTAAGATCAAAAGTAGTTAATTTGATAGTGTGACATTTTATTATGATTGTAATGTGTGATTTCATTTTGAATCGGTCATCACATTGGTACAACTAAATCAGATATCACGTTGATATATGTACAATTGGATCGAGTACCACATCGATACGTTTGAATCAGGTACCATGCCAATATACTAATTATTGGATAGGGTATCTTACCAAGACACCAATAGTTTTGGTATGGATTCCATGGGAGAATCATTCATTAATTGTTGCATTGTGTCATTGTGATTGAGTATGTTTATCTGTTTAATAATTTAAGAATTGACATAAATATGATATGATCGAATGTTGTTGCTTTACTATATTCTGATTTCCTGTTCATATTTCATTTACTAAAAACGGCCAGGTGATTTTACTAGTACATTGTGGTTTTGTATGCAAATAGTGCACTTATTGTTTCTTTGTTGAGTATAGGACATTTTCAAGCAGCTTTTAGAGACCTTAGTTAGGAGATCGTTAATTGTCGAATTCAAGGGTGAACCGATTTTTTCAGGCTGTCGTGGATTCATCTTAGTCTTGGTCCCTTCTTTTCTGACTTAAGACCTTTCTAGACTCCTGTTTACTTTATTGTTTCGAATTGCATAATTTATCTTAGATCTTTAGCTAGAAGATTTATTACAATGACTTTCAGATTCTAGAAAGTATTTTTGCATTTATTTTGTAGTTACATTTTCGAAGTCTACGAGGACTCAATTTTAAAACTACATTGAATTTTATTTCCACTCGTTAATGCATGTTAGGTTAATAGTTGTCATTATTATTTAATTTTTATATCAAAAAATTACTGCGAGTGTCACTCCCGACGGATTAAGTTCGTGACATTAAGTGAGTTCAAAATGTTATGATTAGTACATATTGTTTAAATCATGCAATCATTCCAATTCAATCGATTAAACCATTAGAACTCAATAAAATATAGCTGAAAAATTATTAATCTAATAATATAAATAATGGGTTAATGTCCACCCTTACATAATTTTACTAATGTATTTGTTTTATTATATTTTATTTAATTATCAGATAATGTTTTTTATTTGAAAGGACTACATATAACATAATAAACTAAAAAGAGGGTTTTTCTTAATGGAAATTATATGTTTAATCCAAATCAATTTAACTTTAGATGGCTGAATCGAAGTATCAAAATGAATTGAATTAATAAATTACTGATTATTAATTTGTCTAAACTTGAATGGTTAATTAAGACGATTATATTATGATGAGCTGAATCCACCCGACTTTTGGCCTAGAAACTGACCACGTTAGTATTAGATGATTTACAAAAATGAGCTTAGATGTCTAATTAAATGTGTCTCCTATGCTCTTAGATAATCTTTGACATCTCTCTACTTTTCAATGATCTTGAGCTTTTGAATTTGCTTGTTCATAGGCAAAACTTTAATTTTTATAAATTTTGATTTGAAAATTTGCTCACAAGACAAATGAGACTTATTTAGATTTTATCCCCAACTTTGAGGTTAAATTTTTCTGACATTCTGGTCCATTACGAGCAACCCTTAATTACAATATTCGACTTTTCTAAAGTGTGTTTAGAAAAATACCATTCTCACGACACATGATTTTACAGTGTTCGTTGTAACTTTAAAATTTGTGTTCAATTAAACTAATAAAATTAGAATATGTAAAAACAACTCACAAAAAAATATTGGTATACACATTATATGTTTTTCTTTTCAAATCTCAAAAGAACAACATCATGATCCATTATACCTTTGTTTTTCCACATCACATCCAGCCAAAAATAATTTTCCCATTGTCCTACAAATTTACTTAGACATTATAGAAAACAATAAAATCCATAATAATGTTAAAAATACAGCATAGATCCTACCAAAATAAATAGTCACAAATAATGTGAAAATAATCAAATGAACACTAGTATTAGATTTCTTGATTTCATCACATGATGTTGAAGAACTTGAGGGTTCTCTATGGTTGAATAAATTATTTTTTGATGATTGATTTCTTTTACATAAAGTGCCAATTGAAGTAATTTCTTTTTGCTTGTTACTATTGTCCTGCAAAGTAAGTTTTTCTTGCTTCCTTGATTCACCATTTAATCCTTCAGAGAATCTGCCTTTTTTGTTTGCCTTACGACTTTTCAATTCAAACTGCAAAAATTAAAGACATAATTCAGTAAATAAACATGTGTCGTATCTAATTAATTATTCACTGACATTGTTGATAACATGATAATAAATTTTAATATGGTATTAGAGCATGTGAAAATCATAAATTTGAGTATTGACATTCACAAATAGCCGCTTTTTCCTTTTTATTAATAAAAAATAGTCAAAATAATGGTTATTTTCAATGACATGGCCATTGAATTTCACTGTCACTCAAATTCGAAATTAATTTTCATGTGTCTGGCCTATAAAAAGCACTTGCCCATAACATGTTGAGGACATAATTACAATAAAGATCAAGACGAGTAGTTGCAGCATTGCAGGTCTATATATCTCCCTTTGAGATAGACAACATCAGTCTAAGTAACTTATAACAACAACAACAACATACTCAGCGAAATTCCACGAGTGGGGTCAGGGGAGGGTAAATGTATGCAGACCTTATCACTATCTCAGAGAGATAGAAAGGCTGTTTCCGGAAGACCTTCAACTCAAATATCTCAACTCCAAAAATAGGAAAAAAAACTAGATACAGACTAACGATTAGAATGAAATCAGTCTAAATAATCTACGTTTTTAATTATTATTACTCATGAAACCATCAGACACTTTAACAATCATAATATCCACAAACTAGACACACACATAATGGGGAAAACACAATTAGATTGTCAAGAAAGACTAACCAATTGATCATTTTTCTCACTTCTTTTACTTGAAGTAGATTGATCAATAGCATGATTGTGAAGGACAGAATCCTCAACAATTGGACGAAAACACAGAAAGAACTTGCTCTTCATTGACCCTTCTTCTTATTTTATTCTTTTGAGGAAAACACAAAGTTTTAGGACACATGAAAATATGAGATTTAATTTATATAGAACTAGAACAAAATAAAATAATAAAAAAAGGTTTTAAAAAAAATGTTTTGCTTTGTTTGGTAGAGTTTTGGACAGTCTTGGACGGCTGGCCCTTTTTTTTTCTTTTTAAAGTAGTATAGCAAAATATTATTTTTGGAAAATACTTTAATGAAGTTTTGTAATTTTTTAAGTGTATAGTTCAAATCTTACAAAAACAACAAGGTGTGACGTGCAAAAGATGACAAAATAAAATTTTGGACGACGATAAATTAGATATAAATAAATTATGATATATTAATTGACTTACATATGATAAAATTAATGTATAAAAGAAAGTATAGAAACTGTAGAATTATTAATTTCCTCCTAAACACGATTTTGTAATAATTATAAAGTAGATGCTATTATATTGTTGTAGATTGTAAGAGGGAAAGATATTCAGTTTTTAGATGAAAAGTAGATTTTTATTTTCTAAGCAATTCGTAACTATAAAGTTTATAATTTAGGGGTAGATGGATCGAGTTGGTTTAAATTTTTTAAATATCAAACCAAACTATTTGTGTCGAGTTTTTTAATATACAAATCAAACCAAATCAATAAAACTTGAGTTTTTCAACCTCGGATTATTTCGGATTTTTTCGGGTTTCTCGGGTTTTTTGGATT
Source organism: Solanum medicagineum (assembly GCA_026153255.1). Classification (NCBI taxonomy): domain Eukaryota; kingdom Viridiplantae; phylum Streptophyta; class Magnoliopsida; order Solanales; family Solanaceae; genus Solanum; species Solanum medicagineum. The sequence goes on along the minus strand of JAPFFP010000008.1, from coordinate 7,953,496 downwards.
TTTTTCGAATTTCTCAAATTTTTGGACTTTTTCCAAAATCTCGTGTTTTCAAGTTTTTTTTTTTTTTGGATATTTTGATAAAGTATTTATAAAAACATATAATTAAAATTCAAATATTTCTTTACTCTTATCAAAATACACAAATCTAGGATGTTTTTTTTAAGAAAACTCAACATATGATATTAGTGAAGACACAAAAATATTTAACAAAATAAAATAATGAGATCACATAAAATAAATATTTGCAGATTCTAATTTTAAATTACTAAATCATGCTAAAATAAGTCATAATGGAAATACCATAACTTTAAAGTACTAAATCATGCTAAAATATATAAGTGTGATAAGTACTTATTAAGTATATGAGTAAACATTAAAGAAAAATTAAAATTAGGTTATGTATTTTCATTATCTAATCCAATGTAAAACTAAAGAACAAATAATAAATATTCATTATTATTATCACTCTTAATGTTAGATTATTATTATTATTATTATTATTATTATTATTATTATTATTATTATTATTATTATTATTTACTAGTATTAGTAATGATTTGATTTTAATTTGTGCTTTGGAGTTACTAATATGAAAAACTTACCTAAATATACCACATTTAAAAATTATTTACCCTTTATAGCTATATAAATTTATCTTAATACATGTATAATTCACTTTAAATATATAATTTAGATTTTCTTATCAAAATAAGTTTAATACATTTTAAAACACTTACAATACATCTATATTGCATGCAAATTGATTTTTATACATAATTAATACATCTATATTACATGTATAATTTGTTTTTAACACATGATGCAGTTTTTTTACAAAAGTAAATATAATACATTTAAATTACATATATATTAAATATATAATTCACTTTTAATACATAATACAAGTGCTATAGATGATAAATATTTTCTAAATATGGTATTTCTAGATAATAAATAAAAATATATTTAAAAATAGTAAATACTTTATAAAAAAACTCAAAAAGGTAATTATCCCTACTAATATCTATGGACTATAGCATTTATTAGATCATCCAAAATTCTAAGTCAAACTTGAAATCATATATATATATATAATGTCGGATTGGTTTAGTCTCAGATTGGTTTTTTAAAGTTAAAATCAAACCAAACTAAATAGTTGAGTTTTTTTTTTTTCCAGTACCAAGCCAAGTCAAATTAAACCATTAGTCGGGTTTTTTCTCTCGCATTGACTCGATTTGCGATTTGATTAGATTTTCGATTTGGTTTTGTTTACCCCTAATTTGTACTTACTTTGGTATGGTAAAAATAATTTAATTTTAATTTACTTTTATATGAATATAGTAAAGTTGCTAGAATATGGCAAAAGTAAATTCTTAACTTTATATTATAGTTTATCAATAAGCTTTAATCTTTATACATATAATTAACTATAGTTTCTACCAATATGAGTATGATAGGATGATTCGAATTTATCCATCCTTAATTAGAAGTTTCAAATTTAAAAACTTAAAAACTCTTGTTGGAAATGTCTGTAGACATCAAAATTTTGTAGGACTCTACAAGATGAGTCCTATTTCAGTTAGGATTTCTTGGAGGATATTCAACCCTAAACCCTAATTCATGCCTATATAAAGGGTATTAAATTTTCTTGAAAAGACATCTCAAATATACCATAGAGAGATCAAAATATATCATCCTACGTTCGATAAATCCGCCACTAACGACCCTCGAATCATGGAGAAATCTTATGAGAGAAGAATCAAGGGAGTAACGGATTTGTACTCACATTGTTATCAATAAAATTTCTGTTTCTTCAATATTTTATTTGTGATTACAATTTATCTTTCTATCACTTTTTAAAATTTGTTGCAAACAAACTAGCACGCCCAGTTGGACCAAATCTACCCTTCATCCCTTCTCTCATAAATCAAGATCTGCAAATCTGAAGCCAACAACGGTGGAAAAACGAGTACTTCAAGTCCTATCTTTGAGTTTCATCAAGTCTACACTCCGACCGACAAGCCTTGAAGCAGGGGGCATTTGTATACATCGAAATTTTGTGGGACTCTACAAGATGAGTCCTATTTCAGTCAGGGTTTCTTGGAGGCTACTCAACCCTAAACCCTAACTCATGCCTATATAAAGGGTATTAAATTTGCTTGAAAAGACATTTCAAATATACCATAGAGAGATCAAAATATATCATCCTACGTTCGAGAAATCCACCACTAATGACCCTCGAATCATGGAGAAATCTTATGAAAGAAGAATCAAGGGAGTAACGGATTTATACTCACATTATTATCAATAAAATTTCTGTTTCTTCAATATTTTATTTGTGATTACAATTTATCTTTCTATCACTTTTTAAAATTTGTTGCAAACAAACTGGCACGCCCAGTGGGACCAAATCTACCCTTCATCCATTCGCTCATAAATCAAGATTTGCAAATTTGAAGCCAACAACGGTAGAAAAACCAGTACTTCAAGTCCTATCTTTGAGTTTCATCAAGTCTACACTCCGACCGACAAGCCTAGAAGCAGGGGGCATTTGTAGACATTGAAATTTTTCAGAACTCTACAAGATGAGTCCCATTTCAGTCAGAGTTTCTTGGAGGCTACTCAACCCTAAACCTTAATTCATGTCTATATAAAGGGTATTAAATTCGCTTGAAAAGACATCTCAAATATACCATAGAGAGATCAAAATATATCATCCTACGTTCGAGAAATACACATTGTTATTAATAAAATTTCTGTTTCTTCAATATTTTATTTGTGATTGCAATTTATCTTTCTACCACTTTTAAAATTTATTGCAAATAATATCATCGCCACGTAATGTGCAAACATGTTGTGCATTTATGTGTGTATATATATGTGTGTTTTTCATCTCATCTTTTCAATTAATTAATTAATTGATCTTCTGCTAATAAAGTATCACAATGATTTACAACTTGCTAACCAAGCTTTTAGACTTTCGTATTCTAGCAGATTCTTTTAATGACCATAGTAGAATGGTAACAACCTATTTTTTTCAAATTAGTTTTACCACGTGATGAAAAAAAAAGATATTCCACTAAAAAAAAGAATAAGCATATATAGGAGTGTTTAAATTCGAGAAAAAATTGATCCAAATTGAAAAAGTAAATCAAATCAATTAAATAAATTGATTATGATTTGATTTGACTTGATTTGTTTTTACATTAAAAAACAATATTAATAATTGATTTGGTTTTGATTATGTAAAAAAATTTAAAAAAATAATCAAAGTGAACTGATAAATTATATAAATATTTTTTATATTTATCCGACTGACTAGCTTCTTCTTAATTTGCCACTAATTACAAAAATCCAAAATGTAAACTCTCTTTGAACCACTAAAATGTTACTTAAGAGTAAAGGAAATTTCTCCCTCCATTCCATTTTATATTGTATCATTAAATTTGACACAATATTTAAAAAAATGAAAAATTTTAAATTGTTTTATCTCATTTGTATAGATATTTATGTGACTAAAGTCATTTCATTAAGAATAAAATAGAAATTTTTAAATTTTATTATGCAGAAAAAAAATTTTAGATAGGGAAATAAAAAATATTATTAGTGGTGTAAAAAGTTTAGATATTCTTGGAAGCAATAAAGTTGCGGCTACTTCATAATGATAAGAATAAATTCTATTGGACAAAACTTGTCTATATCAATTTAATTAATTAGAATGCAAAGCACTTTAAAATGAATTAACTAATTAAATTAGTGAAAGCTGCTGAGTGCGCACAACTTTAATAATTAAAATGATAAAATGGTTTAGGTATCCTTATTATTCTTTATGATCTTTAATTAGAGCTCGCCAATTGCCACTAATTAATTCTGTTAATATTTCAACTTGACATGTTTTTAAGTATTGGATTCGATTATTACTGAAAAACGTGATAACTTGTATATATTTTCTTGTCTTATGTCATAATTTTATGGATCCGACTTCTCTTCATTTTCTTTAAATTTCTACTTGGATCGATGAAATATGACATATATTAAATTTAATAATTAAAATAAAATGCTAACTATGGTGTCACGATCCAAAAATGGACGTGATGACGCTTGTTCAATCCCACTAGAATAAGTCAGTCTTAACCCAAAGATAAATAGAAATAACGTGCGGAATTAACTAAATAGGGTAGATAACTAAAACTGAAAATCTCCACAACTTAATTACCACCCAAGGATTGGTTGTCACGTGTACAAGCCACTAGCAATATAGAGAAATAAAAGAAGTACCAGTCTAAAGTATCTTTCTTCTCGAATAGAACAAAACACTGAAGAAATAGGAACAAGAGTGTCAGTCAGATGACAACAGCTACCTCTCTAAATCTCCGGGGAAGCCTTGGATGATCAAAGAAAACATTACTCACTGTCCGAGCTCAGAACCTACACAAGTGTAGAAGCAAGGGGTGAGTAACAAAAGCAACACGATACTCAGCAAGTCAACTAACTAAACAAACTAAGGATCCAATAGAATACACAAACTCCTTTCATTCCAACCTACCTCCACAACTACAACCTGCATAGAATCAGTCCAACCTAATAGTTCATAATGTACATAATATATAGCTCAATAACCACACCAATATTTATAGATTAACAACATAAGGATAAAGTCCATTCATCACAAGTTCCACAAAGGTACTTAGAAGTTCATAAAAGATAAATATGTGATATGCAATACAATACAATGCAATGTCAAGTATAATGATGCATGTTTGTCCTAGTGATACACACCCGCTGTCTCTCAGTCCGGGACCTATGGGGACTCTCAGTCCATCCATTTGTCGCGACGTGCAACACGACCCTTGAATCATAGTATCTGTCGCGGCGTGCGACACGACCCTCAAAATATAGTACCCATCGCAGAGTGCGACACATCGCTCGAAATAGTATTTCTTCTTTAATTCTTATTCTTTTTCAGTTCACATAATAAGAATCAATGCAAATGGACATGTTCACACAATAATCAGGAGATGACAACTTTCAATACAACTCACAACACCATAGTCGTGATACAACATCAACAATATATCTCAAAACAGAATTTTCATCACTTAGCCACCTTTTCAATTCAAGTGTTACAACACCACACCAACTAACACTTACACTTAGTCACCCCATTTTCATGATGTTACAACTATTTCATGCATCACACATAGAAGAAAGGAAGATTTAGGAATTCTACGAGAATTACAAAGTTTTGAAAATCCACTTGCCTTATTCAAATCATGATCAATCAAACACTTCAGCCTTCCCCTTTCGAATAGAATTTGAAGCACCACGATCTAATCAATTAAAAATTCACAATTAGAATTTGAAACTAACAATTCCCATATTACTATACGTCTAGCTTAGACCTAAAACTAACTAATTTCATAGTAAATTCCCAAAATTTCAAGCGTAGGATTAGATTTCAATTCCTTCAATATTATTACAAAACAAGTATGTGTATATATATACA
>JAPFFP010000008.1:7935413-7947890 GCA_026153255.1 Solanum medicagineum | reverse complement strand
TGATCTTGTACACAAGATAATTATATACATGTATACCACAACCTTCACCATTTGGACCAATCAAAACACAACATGCACACAAGACCCCACCAAAAATTTAATCTTAAGGACAAGACTTAAAGGAAATTCCACACTTAGTCCCAAACTTTATTAAATCGATCCAATTAAGGACTTTCAAGGTTTAAATTAAATTACGGGTTCTAACACCAAATTAGTCGTGTGAAGCTTGTCTTCTTGAAAAAAATGCAAGGAGGAGTTTTCCGAAGAAGACCACATCAAGAATAACTAAGCCACTCCAACTTGTTCACACGGATGTATGTAGACCAATTCATCCACCTTCTTTTGGTAAAAATAAATACTTCTTGCTCTTTATTGATGATTTCAGTAGAAAGACTTGAGTATACTTTTTGAAGCAAAAATCTGAAACTTTTGTTGCTTTTAAAAATTGTAAAGCTCCTGTAGAAAAAGAAAATGGTTGTGAAATTAAAGCATTAAGGTCTGATAGAGGTGGCGAATTCACTTCAAAAGAATTGGATGACTTTTGTCAATTTTATGGAATTCGTTGCCCTCTAACGGTACCTTACTCGCCACAACAAAATAGAGTTGCAGAAAGAAAGAATAGAACAATTCTTAATATGGCTAGATGCATGTTGAAAACTAAAAGTATGCCAAAAGAATTTTGGGCAGAGGCTGTTTCTTGTGCAATTTATTTGAGCAATAGATCTCCAAAAAGAAATGTGAGACCAAATGCCTCAAGAAGCATGGAGTGGAAGAAAATCAAGTGTCAACAACTTGAGAATCTTTGGAAGCATAACCTATGCTCATGTTCCACATCAAGGGAGAGCTAAACTTGATGATCGAAGTGTCAAGTATGTATTTGTTGGCTATGATTTGAGTTCAAAAGACTACAAGCTATACAATCCAAACAATGAAAAAGTGGTGGTGAGTCGTGATGTTGAATTTGACGAAGCAGCAGCATGGAATTGGGAGGCTCAAGAAGAAAGAACATATGATTTTCTTCCATACTTTGGGATGAAGAAGAACAGGAGATAATACCAGCTACGAAGATGCAACCCCACATCCTTCACCAATAGATGTTGCATCTCCATCCACTCAAGAGGGTTCAAGTGAAAGGCCTCATAGGATGAAGAGCATCCAAGAACTCTATGATAACACAGATGAAGTTACTAATTTTGATTTTTTGTGTTGTCTCTTTGCTGACAGTGAACCAATAAATTTTGATGAAGCTGTTGCAGACAAAAGCTGGAGACATGCCATGGAGGAAGAAATCCAATCAATAGAAAAGAACAACACTTGGGAGTTAACAACTCTTCCTAAGAATCATCGAGCGATTGAAGTCAAATGGTTATACAAAAAGAAGAAAAGAAATCAAAATTAAGGGAGAGATTCATGGGAACTAAAATCATCAATTGCTACAAGTTTGTAGCAATGTCAAATTAGTTTACCTATAAGTTTGATTTGTCAAATTTGATAGGCAAAGAAGTTTTCAAGAAATTAGCTATAAGTTTTGTCAAAATTGTTAGGCAAGGAAAGTCTAGGAAGTTAGATATAAGTTTGATTTTCTTGTATTTCATCGAGGTCATTAGTGACATCAATTGATGTAGAATTTTTCCTATAAATATGGGAGGTTTTGCTCATTTGTAGTAACACCAAAAAATAAAGAGCAAAAGAAAGAAAAGAGAATCATCCACAAGCTAATTTTAGTTTGTGAGAAAATATAGTGTGGGAGTAAAATTACTTTAAGCTGTGTGAAATAAAAGAGTGTTTGTTATTATACAAAAAAGAGTTATTTTTTACACTACCAAGTGGTCATCAATACCATTATATCACATTTACTACATTTACCCGATGGAGCCAGAACTCGGGTAAGAACGGTGGGAGGATACTCAGAGTATTTTCCTGTTAAGATGGGATTCCATCAATGATCTGTGTTGAGCCCTTTCCTGTTTGCCTTGATGATAGATGAGCTGACGTGATCTATCCAGGAGGAGGTTCCATGGTGTATACCATTTGCTGATGACATAGTACTGATTGATGAGACTCGGACCAGAGTTAATGATAGGTTGGAGGCTTGGAGACATGCCTTGGAGTCGAAAGGATTCAAACTAATCAGGACCAAAACAGAATACTTCGAGTGCAAATTTAGTGTTGCAAGGGATGAAGCAGACATTGATGTGAGGCTTTCCACTCAACCTATCCCCAAGAGGGAAAACTTTAAGTATCTAGGGTCCATCATCCAAAGTAGTGGCGATATCGACGATGATGTCACACATCATATTGGGGCAACATGGACTAAATGGAGGCTGGCCTCTGGAGTATTTTGTGACAAGAAGATACCACCTAAATTCAAAGGTAAGTTTTACAGAATGGTGGTTAGACCATCTTTGTTGTATGGGGTGGAGTGTTGGCTAGTAAAAAAGGCACATGTTCAGAAGATGCATGTCATAGAGATGAGGATGTTGAGATGGATGTGTGGTCACACCAGGAGTGATAAGATTAGGAATGAGAACATTCGGGAGAAGCTAGAGGTGGCTCCTGTGGTGGATAAGATAAGGGAAGCGAGACTGAGATGATTTGGACATGTGCAGAGAAGAAGTGTCGATGCTCCTGTTAGGAGGTGTGAGAGGTTGGTTTTGGGAGTTACATGGAGAGGTAGAGGTAGACCGAAGAAGTAATGGGGGAGGTGATCAGATAAGATATGACGAAACTTGATCTAACCGAGGATATGACCTTAGATAGAAAAGAGTGGAGGTCGCGAATTAGAGTAGCAGGCTAATTGGTAGGGTTAGGTGGATGCATGGCCTTGGGGTATAGTAGGGTTAGGTGGAGAATGTGTTCTTTATCATGTGTTCTCACTATCTGTCGTATATGTGTTAGTTTTATCATATTTACATACTGCCATTGCTATTCATTATTAGTCGCTCTTTCTGTTCCCTTCCCTTTACTTTTTGTCATATCTAGTTCTTTCTGCTTATGGGATTTGAGATGAGGGTTCCCAGAAACAGTCTCTCTACTTCTATGAGGTAGTGGTAAGGTCTGTGTACATTCTACCTTCCCCAGACCCCACTTGTGGGATTTCACTGGGTATGTTGTTGTTACTCCATTGTAGTATTTGGTGTCGTGACTCTCTTGTATCGCTACGTAGCGAAAATATTCTGCGCGTGATTATTATTTTTTCCAACAATTTATGTATTATAATAAGCATGAACAACAATCAAGGATTATTAAGTACATGATCAGGACTGATATCTTCGTAGTAACAATCAAGAATATGTGATAAGAATACAGAGACAACACTGAATACTTTAAAGTTGAGGTAAAATCCCCCATTTTAATCTTGATAACTGAAATATAGATATAGTGTGAGAGAACAAAAGTTCTTTTTAAAGCTTGAATGAGATGCTTGAAACCCTAGGTTTCTCTTCTTGATTCTTGCTCTAAGTCACGGAAAGAATTATGGGGGTGATTCTGTAGTACTACACTGATAAATGACCTTAATTTGGTAATAAAACATCAGGATTTGAGGTCTTCGTTTTTTGTTTTGTTTTTTGGATACTTCTTTTGGCTTCATCAGAGTGAGTATAATTTATGGGGATGATGACACCATCTTCAAGGTTATTGGATGTATTTCAGAGGAAATTTGAAAAGTTTTATCAAAGTGAATATCTAGGTAAACGAGTTTGGATTTGAGTTACGTTGATTCAAAAGATCATTTAGATATTTTGCACAAATTTTGAGATGAATGATTTGGATCCCTAGTAGTGTTTTCAAGTAGTCAAAATAACCTCAGTTGAGTAATTTTATGATTCAATAATTGAGTTTGTATGTGGTAGATTTCGAGGACTTTACTCTTGTTGTTCATTTCATGTCTTTTGCAGTTGTGAAGGGGGCTATGCAATTGTGAGGTTCAACACAATTATCAAGGTCCAGCAATTGAGATGGTTATTGCGAACAATCCCTACTTAATTCCTTGTTTTGAAATTTGAAAGCTAAAATTTTGGCAATGTATAAGTATGTGTTTGCATGATTTCTTTTTGTATATCTTGTTCTACTATTTGTTCAAACATTATGGAGGTTGGCTCTCCATCGATGCTGCTGACGGATAGGCATTGTAGTACTTGAGAAACTCGTAAAAGTATTTTAAAAGCTCTTCCCTTTACATAAAAGTGTGCATTGCTTTGACGCCTGATTTCGTATTTTACTTTCCATTTATAATTGCTAAAAACCATCTAGTATAACAGAATCGTTTGCTTATCTATTTTGATCGATAACACAACTATCAATTAATTCTAGTGATTGTCCAACTTGTAGCTGTATTCTATCTAAAATGTTTCTCAATTATATCTTTCAAAGTTGCCTAGGTCAAAGAATCAAGATGTTAATTTGACGTGATGATCATGTGTATATCATATAATATGATTGAATTGTTATATGACTAGTACATAAAAAATTGTCGTATCATCGATGCATGGTGAATTCTAGAAAACTGTTCAATAATGCAACACAAATTTCTGAACTCTAGTCATAAGTAAACAACTGGCACTTCTACACAAGTATAAACTCTTCATTCATCTTACCCCTACATCTGATTCAAAGTGTTTTTTACCATCAGCTTAATTATTTGTTTGATCTCGAGCAAGCAAAATAAAACTCACTTTTTTCCAAAAATACAATACACTCATAAACCCAATCCCAGCTGGTCGTTCTTCGTACATATCAACACCAAATGGATCTGCTGGGCAAGGATCAAAAGCTTCTAAAGACCAGTCATTTCATTTTTTTATTATGTTTTGGCCGTTGGGCCTTTTATTGATTAAAATCCAAAAGCTCCATACAAAGAGTAGGCAGCAAGGCCCAACAAACCTATACTAAAACCCCGCCTCCATACAGACCCTTTAGTTTCCTAACGTTGTCTTCCAAGATACGCCAAATGTATCTGGAAGCCTTGGACAACCAAATGTTCAGACTCTCATTTCCAGTGGTCTCTGATTAGAAAAAAAATTTGGCCCCACTCTGACTATAACCAACAACATACCCCAGTGGACTCCCACAAGTGGGGTCTGGGCCATTCCAACTATAACCCTGTACTAATTTTGAAAGCTCGGGTATCATCTGTCACAAACTAAGCCTCCAGTAGAACTCTTGCAAATACAGCAGTCTAAAATGTACATCTCTACACAAGCACCTGCATATACGTTAACATCACAGAGATGAGAAACTAAAACAAGGCCACAATCATGATTAGTCCAAAGAGGATGCAACTAAACCCCAATTAAGAGCATTTACAAAAGTTCAGATGTCGGGTGTACAGACAACCCACTGACAATCTATTCACAGGATGGGGTAAGCAGCTAACAAACAATATTGTTGTATTCCTAGTACTATGAGAGAAGAATGCTTGATAAGACTCCCATAGTTCAATCTACAAATGCAGATCATGCGTCAAGCTACTTCTAAATGCTACTTCATCTTCATCCAAAGGTGTAAGCCGCCTCCTTTTCACATTGTGTTCAGGATCTGCTTCTGAGCCAGAACCACTACCAATGAGCAGCAAGTTTTTACATGCAAGGTTGACATTTCCATGGATATCATCTGGGTTATCCTGACGGGAGGTGACAGGACCACTACCACTGTTATCATGAGTCTCCATTGAGCATTGTGCTAAAGTGATGTCCAGCAGCTCACCAGGAGTAGCATGTCCATCGACCAAACTGTCACTGCTCAACTTTGGATGATTGATTTTCTCATCTGTAGTCATATTTCGATCTATTTTACACAGTTCTACAACCTCAACTTCTAATGGATTCTCGGTGTTACGGACTGAAGTAGTCGGTGATGAGTCCAATTCCTCGTCCACATCTTGGACAACTGGGATAAAGGAAGTTTCCACAGAAAGACCCCCAGTTGAATATGAACAGGCACAGGGTTCAGATCCATTCCCACCCAGATGCTGGAGGCCTGTGTCATTTGCTGTGTACACAAGATCATCTCCAGCTTCTACCTCTTCCTGTTTAAAGGTCATCAACAATTCACTGATTTCTAGCAGAGTTTAAACACAAGAAAAGCTATTCAATTTAAGGCAAATAATGCACATAAACAGAATCAAACCCCTGGCAAAGTGAAGTGGTACAACCAAAATCAGTTAATCCAAGATCCCACTAAGACAACCAGCTAATATCCATGCATGATCAAACAAACAGGAGAGGTCTACAAGAAGCAATGAAGATTACACCCTTCAAAAGTGGAACTAGTTACAGCATCATAAATGACCACAATGACAGTAACTCCCTCCATTTTAAGGAATTCTCAGAAAAGATAGTCCTATATTCCAATAGATGCAGAAAACAAGAGGGTAGCAATGTAGATTACACCCTTCAAAAGTGGAACTAGTTACAGCATCATAAATGACCACAATAACAGAACTCCCTCCATTTTAAGGAATTCTCAGAAAAGATAATCCTATATTCCAATAGATGCAGAAAACAAGAGGGTATAATGGAAATCTGATCTCTCTGACTATAATCTTTGCAAAGGTTCTACACACTTGCTTCAAATATAAATCTCACCAGCACTGTTCAAAATTATCACCCGTCTCTCTTACCCCTTACTTTTAATTTTATAGAAAACTAAAATAATTGCTAAACTGTATTATTCTTCCTAATATGCCACATAAGAGAAGGTGCCAGGTTGGACTGTTCCAAAAATAATAATTTCGCTGTTTCCATTCTCCATGTCCATATACATAACAGAGCTTCCCTCCAACTCCCTGTGGAAATCCCAACTCTCTCTCTCTCTCTCTCTCTCTCTCTCTCTCTCGCTGTGACACAAATATTCAATAACTAGATACAAGTGCATCTAGGAATAGGGATGGCAACGGGGCGGTGAGGGGTGGGTTTAGAGCTATGCGGGGTGGTGCAGGGCAGGTTTAAAGTTATGTGGGTCTGGGGTGGATGCGGGGCGGGTTGAAATAGCTATTTTTAAAACTAATGCGGGGCGGGATGGGTTGCGATTTTAAAAAATCAAATAGGAATTTGAAGAAAATTAAATATTTGTAATTAGTAAAAACCAAGTTATAAACTTTTTATATTACACATTGACTTTATTTAATTTGATGAAATGTCAACTAAAACTAGTTAATTAGTGAAAAAATTAAAAAAAATTATGAATTTTAATTTTTCATGTTAAATTCAATTAAAAAATAAAAGAACTTAAAAAATTTAAGTGGGGAGTGTTTATGCGGGGCGGGTCTATGTGGGTGGGGTTGAAAATGAAAAAAGTCACCAAGCGAGGCGAGGCGGGGAGGTTTAAAAAACTTGCGGATTGAGCTCAACCCGCCCCGCACCCGCCCCATTGCCATCCCTATCTAGGAAGCATTTTTACAAAACACTAGTACATAGGAAGTGTAAAAACTTCCCAATTGGTCTAAAGGAAATTAAGTCTAAATGGAGTAGCCAGCAAACTTCATATTATTACATCAATTTTCAATATACTGCTCCTAGAAGACAGCACTCTTTTCTCCTTTGGAACCAAAAGGAAAGGGAAAAACGAACAGAACTAGGACGATGAAGATCTTCGTGATATGAAGCCTATAATACTACCACAAGTTTTTATCTTCATATTCAATTTGATAACTATTGAGCCTAGTTGCAGATAGATACAACATACCTATATTTCTTGAGAATAAATAACAGCATACCTGTATTGGTGGTAATGAACTCCTGAACTCGTTAAAAGATGCTGCGTGACCAAAACCCATGTCAAGCAAAGGTTCTTCAGCAGATTCAGACTCAAAAGAATCATTTAAAACAAAGCCTGAATCACTAGCACAAACACCCCTGAGAGAGGAAGTAGGAAATGGGTTGATCTCAATTACTTGAGAACGTGGTGAATTGTCTGAACTCTTTGATAAACCAAGTTGATCAGATACTAATTCTACAGCATTTTCATCATTATTGCTTGTCTTGAGGCCACCTTCAGGATAACAACTCTTACTCACACAAGAGGGAGAATTTTCAAGAGAGAGATTCTGGAGGAGGTTACTGATCAGTCTTTGAATTGCACTTCGCTTTATAGAAGGCTCATGAGGTTGAAACCAGTTTATGCTGAGCTGGATTCAAAATAAAGTAGAGAAACTTTTAGGTATAGAATTCATCAATTACCTAGTCTTTTCAAAGAAAAGACCCATAAATCACAAGCAAGAATCTGAAAAAAAGGAAAAATAAGAAATACAACAAACTAAGACACAAACAGCATAGGAAAAAATTAATAGAAGAGAAACAAGAAGAATGATGTTAGCAGAAGGGAAGAACAGATAACATAGAGCAGCAAGAAAATTTCATGAGGATTTGAAGCAGAATTTCACAGATTGTCCCAACATGTAGACTCAAAGGTCATTGAATCGCATCAAATGTTGTTTTTCTTCTTCTCTATTCGTTTATCACATAGTATACCAATCCGAGATCTTAGGATAAGGACTTCCATAATGAGAATGAATACTAGACTAAACAAGGTAACTCCTACTCTATGTCAGCAATGTGGAAGTAGCAGAGAGCTCTGTTTAGACAAGACCAAGTTCAACAATTTGGAAAAGACAGATTTTACTTCATTTTCACAGCAGGGAGATGAACCTTATTCTATGTTTCCCTTTATTACCCTGGAAGTAGTTCAATTGCCATGACACATACTACAAAATGGTGTGGGTGTGGGTGTGGGCGTGGGTGTGGGTGTGTAAAGCCTGCCCATAATTCATCCCTAAAAGTAGCCTCATTTATCTCTTTTCTTTAGCTCTTCCTTCTCTATATTTGGGGAGAATGTGCAGTCATGGATGGTGAAACCTATAGAACAATTAAGTCCAGTAAATATTTTTAACACTGAGCTGACCAACAAAAATAATATATTCTCGTTACGAAAGAAACTAAGTACACTGGGGAACTGATTTACCAAAACAAAAAAAAATCAATTTAAATCATGGTACTGTTGTAAGAATGTACAATCTCTTCTCAGAATCAATGCTCGTGCAAGCAAAAGGAGGAAGAAGCAATCTGAAGCTGCAGCACGCATGCTGCAACATCGCTCTAAGTGAACTTTTTTCTTTTTTGTCAAGTGAATCAACCCCATCTTGAGAATGAAATTGTAGGGGAGTTGCCCTCCGTGGGGATAGTGATGTTTTGTCACTGGAATTGGAAAAGGGGTGAATGGCTGTTCAAAAACATAGGGTGGTAACGCACCTATTGACTGAGAAAAGGTTCTCCCAACATGCCGAAAGAGGGAATAGTACATTGTTTATCTGCTGACACAGGTAGGTATGCCAAACTTTTTATCACCAGAAAATAAATACTAATTGCATGAACAGGTTACTAATAATGCCACATTGTGCATCAAAACAGTTGGCAACACCTGTGAACATGTATTGAATACAAATAAGGTAGGAAATGTAAAAGCAACTCAACATTTTCCTCTGGCATTACTGATCAGACATAAAATTCTTCCAGGTGGTCTCAAGACTATGCAAGCAAGGATTCTATTTCCGACTCCACATACCCGATACTGATTAAATGATTGATAACTCGTAGGCTTCAAATCAGAATTTAGAGGAAATCAAAAAATAATGCTGCCTCCATCCATTCATATGCAAAGTGATTCAAAATAATAAAAAGCAGCACAAAAAGAGAATTTTGAAGACATAATACTGTAGTGCAAATGAAGCACTGCACTTACAAATTCATTGTGGTAGTTCTTTATACTGTATGGACTGATACCAGCAGGATCTTCTTCCAAGAAACTCTCCACGTAGTGTAGTAAAAAAAGGCCACAGTCCGATAGATTTTGCTGTTGCGGTAACTACCATGATAAAGAGAAAACTTAAGTAAGGTTGTACACACACAAACATATGCAAACTAAGAAAGCATAACAGTCAGAAATTAAAAAATCTCCTAGTGAAAGAAACAGTAGAAAACCTTTACTTTTATCAGTTAATTGGCAGATGAACAAGTAACTGGGATTCCAAGAACCCCTGCCATCACCATCAGAGTTCTGTTTACAGTTCACACTGAACATGCCCAAATACAGGTAGCATGACTCACATCCTATGTAAAAGAGTAAGTATTGCTCAGGCGTCTAGGAGCCTACGACATTGCAATCCAAAAGTATTGCTTGGCACAGGTTTTGTAAACTGGAGGCCTATGATCCAAATTATAGAAGACTTGACTAATGAAAATAGAAACCAAGAGGTCACATTCTCAACTTGAATAATGTCCAAATTGAGTCAAATTTGTAATGACTTAGAGGTCGTTTGGCAGAGTGTATTAGCAAAAATAATGCATGCATTAATTAGGTGTATTAGTAGTACCTTGTTTGGTACATTTTTTCATGCTATGTATTACACTCTGTTGTGTATTAAGGTGTGTATTCCTAATACCATCAATTTCTATGTATTAGTAATGCAAGGGAATTGCATGGTTAAAGACCCAACTGCCCCTCAATCTTGTTTACGTCCTTTCCACCATAACGTAAAGGGTATCTTTGTAAATAAATATTTTTATGCAATGATGACTATTTTTAATACACCAAACCAAACAATCCATAAGAAACATGTCATCATAATTAATGCAAGTATAACTAGTACAAGCATTACTAATGCACTTTATTTAGCATTATTTTTATACACCCTACCAAACGACCCCTTTTTAGTCTGAAGAAGTCTAGTATTTATCCTTGGCAGCAAGCGTTGAGGAAATATTTCTGATTCAAGAAGCCTGTTACATTAGGTGCATTCTACAAAGTTAGGGAAGTCAACACATTGGGTACTGTCTGATGAGGAAGATAGTGATTTTATAATTTGAAAAGGGAGTATGGATTATTTTCTTAACAAATTCTACATGTTATCTTCGCCTCTATTTTATCATTCACTAAATTATCTCATGTTCAACACACTAACTAGAACAGAAAATTTATTACATAGAAGTAGTAATTCAAGAATAATTATCTAAATACAATTAGGTCTAAAAATGGGGACAAAATCAACTTCTCAAAAAGCCACCTCTGACCCCTCCCCACAGGGTCACAAACTCCCCCAAATCCCCAATGATTCTAAATCCCTCCACTAACATAAACTCAGCTTTTTTCATCATTTCCAGACTCTCCATCTTCCTTTCATCACAAAGTAACATGATTCGCCCATGCCGGCACATATTTATAATCCCCCCACCCCCTTAAAAAAAACAGAAAGTCTTATCCTATCTTGACGACAACCCTTTTGTTTGGGTCATTCATCCCTCTTACATTCCAACGAATGATCTTACTATCCAGCAGCAACCACTTTACCTTTCCCTCCCTCCCCTTTCCTGCCTCTTTATTTTCATACTATTTTGTCTCCCCTTTCAAGTCTATCGTAAGTAGCCCCTCCCCCGCCCATCATGTTACTACAAGATCCATCAGTTTCACCTCTTGATGCTTTGCTCGAAGTAAAGTAAGAGATCAATGACTTTGACCTCCATTCCTAATAACTGCCAGGGACTGAATAACACTGTCCTTGTTGTAACCATCCACCCCCCACATCCCCTTCCCCAGAACCTTCTTAATTAAGCACACAGGAAGTCAAAGAATCATCCTCGATTGATGACTGTCCTTTTCCGGCACCAGCAAGCCTGCCAGAGAACTATAGGGACACCAGCAGCTTCAGAAACTAAGGAACTGTCCAACACCAATAGGGGCTATATCCTGCTCCCTCCCCATTGTATTTAGAGCTGCCTGAGAAAAAACTGCATGCCTAGAAGGAAGATGACCTCTGTCACCGACACTCTCACGGAGGACCGACCAAGCATGTAGTCAAACCGACCCAAGTTCACGAGCATTGCATGGTTCTGACCCTTAGACAGGCCATTCCGAGCCCCACCTACCCCATGACTCAAAAGAGATTCTCTTCAATTAAATTTTTAAAAGTAAAACTATTATCCAAAGATACAAATAAAAAAGAATGGCTCCTACGGAATTATGGAAGCAAATTCTTTCAACACATGGTAGGATAATGAACACTTAAAGAGATTGTAATGATATTACCGACACAGAACTTCTGTACCAAAATTCTACTTCACAGTGACTTTTTCCAAAAAACTGTAATACATCCCATGCCCTACCTTTATAACATTCTCCCTCAGCGAATTTTATCTGTTCTACCTAGTTTGTCTTTCACAACCTTCACCATTAAAAGACTAGAGACATTACTAGCTGTATATCAAAATGTTCATAT
Organism: Solanum medicagineum; assembly: GCA_026153255.1. Lineage (NCBI taxonomy): Eukaryota > Viridiplantae > Streptophyta > Magnoliopsida > Solanales > Solanaceae > Solanum > Solanum medicagineum. Next base: position 7,935,622 of record JAPFFP010000008.1, on the reverse strand, counting down.
TATGGAGTTCCCGAGGATGATGACAACCTCAAGTTTAACGGCCAACTTGCATCTGAATCCACTGGAGACGATGTCTCCACCACAGAAAGGATATACCGAGGAAAGTAAAAACTAAAAAAAATAATACATCATCTCATAAATTTGAGATCAATTTTCTCATACTGACATTCAAATTCCTATATGACGACAGTTTTTGTATGAGTTGGAAT
>JAPFFP010000008.1:7875334-7908160 GCA_026153255.1 Solanum medicagineum | reverse complement strand
GTAAAAATTTATTATTATACCTTTTAATATGGCACAACTTTTATAACTTAAGAAAAATATTTATTCAGCTATAATTTTTTTTTTAAAAAAAAAACATAATTTATCGTGGCTACAAGTTATTATTATTATGATAAAATGATAGCAATTAATAATTAGTCATGAAATTTTATTCTAGCAAAATACATGTGGTTATTTCATTTGATTATTGCCATTATTTTTTATAACTTAAAAAAAATTATTTATTTAGCTATAAATTTTTCCTCAAATAATTTTTTATGGCTAAAAGATTGTTATTGCTATGATAAATTTAAATTTGTGACAAACATTAATAATAAGCTAAGAAGTTTAATGATAGCAAAAAATCTAGTTTAATTATAGCAAAAAATCTATGGCTATTTTATTTAATTGTTGCCACAATTTTCTATTACTTGAAGCATAGGTATTTATTTAGCTACAATATTTTGTTTCAATTAATTTATTGTAGCTAAAGGATTATTATTGCTATAATCACTTTTATTTGTCGCAAAAACCTATTGTTAGCTACAGAATTTTATTGTTAGTAGTAAAATTGTGGCTAGTTAGATACTTATTGCTACGATTATTAGCAGCTATTACAAAAATAAGAATTTAGCTTTTTCAATTTAATTTTTATGGCTGAGAAATTTGATGAATTTTTAGTTAGCCATAAAATTTAAAATTTTGTGGCTATTACTACATAATAGTTATGATTTTTAAATTTATAACTTAGATTTCGTAGCTAGAAATACATTTTCTTGCGGTGAAAGTTGTAGCTTAGGTCATATCTTAAACGTTTTTTGTTGTGCCTAGAATATAGTGATTTTTGAAGCTATAGCTTGGCTATATATAGGAGTGGGATCTGAAAGTGATTTTTGAAGCTATAGCTTGGTTATATCTAGGATTGAGATCTGAATTTATGGTGATGGTTGGGTGTTTGCGGCGATGACAAGTGTATCTTATAAAACATAGTCATGGGAAGTCCATTTATGATGCATACATGATGTATAATGTATTATACTCAATTTTTAAAAAATATACTAAAACATAGTGAATTTTAGATAATTGTATTACTTATACAACAGAGATTTCAGCTTAATTGCTATGTTTGATAATTAGTCAAATTATCGCCATGTTTGAAAAGTAGGCATAAACATGCCGTTATTTGTGAAATTTCTCTTTATTTTATTATGTTTATCTTTTTAGAAATTTTTTGTGTAAAGAAGCGCTAAACAAAATTGAAATGAAAAGGAATAAGCCTGCATAGTTAATGTTATGAATTTGAGGAGTAAAACCAAACTGAATGAAGTTCCTTATGTCTACGTACACTTTAGTCCCATAAGGATTTAAGAGCCAGTTTCATTTATTATACACCTACTTTTATCTTGCATATAGGGTGTGTTGGTCTGACAGAGAAATATTTTTCTAGATTTATTTTTTTGAAAATTGTTTCCCAAACATAGCCCAATGGAAATGAGTGCACTCCAACAATATATTATATGTTGATTACAAATTATTGCAGTCAATTAATACTTGATAGTTTGAAAATTGGTGGAAGATGCATCCATCCATAAAATAAGGCAAGAGTAGTGTTATCAATCCAAATAATGGTATAAACAAGAAGTGAAAATGGAAACAAAGAGACAGATAGATCAATTTTGATTCCACTTTCAGTACAAGTTTTCATAAACCTCCCCTCTACCAACCCAAAGTAGCCCACTTCCACCCCCCAACCACTTTTTTCCCTACCTTCCAAGAAGAAAACTCCAAAAAAAATAGTAAGGTACAAAGGATTTGCCCAGACATGTTATACTGGACAACTTTCTTGTTACACACAAAGTGAAAACAACTACACACACCCCATTTGTTTGGAAGAAAATTAAAGAAAAGTCCTTCAATTCTTCCACTAAGAGAGCTTTATGAAAAGAGGAGATACATGGAGATGCCACTTGTAAACATAGCTTCCATGTTATGTTTGTTTTCTAAAAAGAAGAAAAAGTTTACAAAAGAGAAGCGCCAATAAACAAAAAAAAGTTGTTTTTGCTTTTTCTTTGTTTGTAACTATTATTCAATGGAAACCGCCCATGGCGACTCCTGGTTTGGCATCAGCAGGAGGAGATGGCAACAAGGTGAGCGCTAAAACGCCGCTTGCTGCTGCTGCAACTGCTCCAACCACAAATCCAGGCAAATTTCCTCCTCCAAACAAATCATCCCAGGGCCCTCCTGCTATTGACACCAACATCTGTTCCCACAAGTAGTTAAGTATAGTTAGCTACCTTGTGCATTCAATATGGAGAATAGTCATAGATTACATCTTGGGGTCAAATCCTATTAATGTAGTTTTAGTTATAAGTCATTTTCAAATTCCTTCAGTTATGATCTTTCCCAATTTATTTTCTTGTAGGGGTCTAGGTGACAATGGGCAGGTAACTGTGGGCCTTGCCCTTGATTATAGTGTTTTAGTACCTCAATTCCATCTCTAACAGTTATATACACGTATGCTTTTTATCGCTACTTAGATTACACGTTTGTGGCTCAAATATAGTGTCACAAAGGCATTAATTATGAAAACAAGATTGAGAGGAACATGATTAATTAATTAGAACAAGAACAAGTACGTTATCCATGTTGCAGATAGAACAAGAATTCACAAGTACGGTAAATTAATTAACAAAGATAAATAGTACCTGTGGTACAACAATTGCAAGATTCAACACTCCTAGTGACAAACCTGTCAAATTTAAAGACAAATAAATCATATTAGAACAGTACATACCAATAATTTTCGTTATTTGAAAGTTTTTTTTTTTTTCAAAAAAACCAAAAAAAAAGAAAAAGAAAAATAATTTACCTTGTCCTGATCCAGCATTACTAGAAAATATGGATGCCAAAGCAAATGGAATACTAAAAGTCACCTGCAAAAGTAAATAATTTTTATTTCATATATTAGTAACTTGATCAATTTCTAAAAAGGGGAAAAGTTAAAGTATGTAAAGGGAAAATCTAACATCAAATGAAAGAAGGTTCTATTAGAATTTTTATCTTAAAAGAATAATTTAAAGGAAGAAAAGAGAGAATATATGCTTTTGCCATAATAAAGATCATTACTTTGATCTTGCATAAAAACTTCCATTATTATCCTATTGAAAAAGCAACAAGATTCTCCTCATCCTTATCTTGGATAACCAAATGGTACTAATTAAGAAGGAACAATAAACAACTAATTAAATCATATGTAGTATAACTAATCTTCTTTATTTGAGTTTTATACCAGGTAATAATTTCTTTATCAAATTAGAAGTTTTCCAAAGATAAAAATCATGTGATGCATTAATTAAAGTTTCTCACAGCTTCAATTGTTGGTCACTACGTTTATGCGTGTGACTTTGCAAACCTTTTACAAAGCCACGTACATATCATGATTATTTTATTGGTGAAAAGACATCGCCTATATTGGGTACTTTTTTTTTCCCTCCCTCTTTAATTTGTGTTCTAGAAATTGATTGTCCTTTGAGAACACACATGTGGCTGTTGTTTAGCCTGATTTAAGAGATGTAACCGTATATCCAATGATATATAATTTTATGGAGAAAAATCTATTTTGTTAAAAAAGTTAGTTTATATATTAAAGGGGGGTTTGTTTGTTGGAATCTTTTAGCTGACATTTAAAAACAAATTTCACTTTCAAAACTAGTCAAAGAAATCCGTTTATAATTAAAATATATATTCTACTAATAATTTGTGTTTGTTATGGTCATACTAGTAGAGTCGATGTCAAATTTGGTCACTGTCTTCACACTTGCCCACCCTTACAATTTTCCATATCCTTAAGAACAAGATTCTTAAAATCATAATTCTCTCTTGTCATGTATGCGGACTTAAGAGTCAACCCACTTGCTAATTATTCCAAAATACATGTGCACACACCAATACATCACTTTTTCCGGAGAGAATTATTTTTGGTTACATCACTTATAAATCTTATTTGTAAATTTTTATATTTGAGAATCTGGAAAACTTATGTTTTTTCTTTTTAATCTGTAAATAATTCAAAAATTCTTCAATTATTTTTTTTAAAAAAACTTAAAATTTACTATCTAGTCATCCTATTGCTAACTCAATTGCTTGAACTCCTACCAAATAATTTGGATAACCGGCATCTAATGCCTCACCTACCCAGGAAAAAGGAGAAAAAAAGTCATGCTCAATTAAATGAACAGAGTAACAATTAAATAGTAGAACAACAATAATATATCTAGTCAAATTGAGTTTAAAAGGACAAATTTTATCTAGGAGATAGAAAAGTTATCTCAAAAATTCATGAGTAGAAACAGTTAAATAATAGTGATAAAAATAAATAAATTTGGAGAACTCACCGCAAGAGGAATCCCAAGGGCAGCAAAGAGAATCAAAGCACTGATCTTAACACCTGGAGTCGGCCCCATAAGTAGGCCGCTAGCGTTGTAATGGCGTGATTTCTCAGCCATTTTGGTCACCAAAATCGTCATGGCCAAGCAAAGAGCCAAAACAAAGTTCAAAATCCCCCATAACCTCTTTGCACCACCAATCTTCTTCCCTAAGAATTCCACACCAAGTGACATAAAACCTAGAACAACAGATTGCAACAACAATCCCATCGCTCCAGCGCGTACACCCAAATCGTACAACCTACCGTCACCAACTTTTCCACCGTAAACTTCCTTAGCCATCCAATCGGTATCGTACAAGAAGAAGGGGAACCACGCAATCCAGTTCAAACAAGTCACTAATAGAAGAATCCACATGGGTCTAGGTAAATCTTTCAAAGCCCCAAATATTTCGCCGAAAAACGGTACTTTCGATTTGCCGGCGCCGGCTAATTTATCGTCGATTTCTTGCTCTTCCTTCTCAGGGAGATCGGTTTCCCGGACTAAAGTTAACGCTAAGGTTGTCAAGCTGAGTAAAAGGAATATGGCGATGAAGAAACAGCTCTTCAGATTTGCGCAGTAGATGTCGCAGGCTGGGGTTTTTGAGAAGGGGAATACTTTGAAGAGGTGTGAATACGAACCGGCGGCATACCCCAAAACGTTTCCGACGGCCATGAAGAATGAGAAGAAAGCATTTGCCGTCCTCATCCTGCCGGATTTTCCGCCGGAGAGATCAGCCAAAAGTGCTCTGCATGGGCCCTGTAAAAATAAAAAGAGAAACCATTTAATTATGACGTGTATTATGTAATAATTACTAGTGTAAATAAAATAATTCTTTTAACACTGCATGTGACTTTTTATTTATTGTATTATTTACTAGTATGAACTACAAAGCTTATAATTAAATTGAAAAATCAACAATCACTTTCTTCTTTTTGATTTTCTGGTACAATAGGATTGTCAAATTTTAGAAATAAATTACAACTTGTGACCTACACAATTAGACTATTGTTTGAGAATAAAGTTGTTGGTCTTTTAAAAATGTAAAGAGTAATATAATATATTTAAACATTTCATTTGAAGAACGCTAATTAAGTGAGGATGCATGTCTTTTGTATATACTACAAATTCACATATGTATATTAATTACATGCAATTGTTAAACGGTTTCGTGTTTAGTTTTTTTTAGCAAATATTAAGATCTATTTTTTTTTTTGTTTGTATCCAGAATAAATATATAATATTATAACTACAATTAATAATTGTATAGCTGGAATTTGTTTTGCATGTAGTTCCTATATGATTATAATTATCAAAATATAACAAGTAGCTAGTAAAAAAATAAAAAAATTTACTATAGAACATATCTTTAGCGTGAACCCGTGACGACTTGTTTCTGGTGCCATATAAATTAAGCTCATAAATTTTTTAAAAATAAAAATTACTAGTGGTAAAAAAATGAATTTTACCTGTAACATGTTGTTAGCAACGTCAAGGATCCAAAAGCCGACGACGAAAACAGCAATGGCACGAGGTTTAGATCCTTTTCCGAGAGGGTCACCGGAGGCATGTCCAAGGTCGGCGGCAAATCCGATGAGGAAAACAGCAATGGTAACAAGTGCAGCGCCGGCGGCAATGAAGGGCCGGCGACGACCGAAACGGGATGAGCAATTATCACTGTAATAACCGACAACTGGCTGAACAATCATACCAGAAATAGGTCCACAAAGCCAAATAAAAGAGGCAAATTTATGGGGAATTCCAAGTAATTGGACATAAGGTGTAAGCAAAGAGAGCTGAAGAGCCCAACCAAATTGAACACCAGCAGCTATGGAAGCTACAATTATAATTTTCCATAGCTTTGATGGAGGTAAAGGCTGTTCAACTTGTAGAGAAGAAGGAACACTCAGTTTACCTAAGCCTTCTCTTTTCGTACCGTTCTCCATTTTTTTTTTTTTTTGGGGTAGAAAAACTAAACTTGCTCGGTTTTTTTTTTTCAGAAAGATTTAACAGGGAGGAGATTTGGGTTTGAATGTTATAGGGAAAAGGGGATAGAAGAGGGGTATTTATACTGTTTCTTTGGAGGCAATGGTGATGATGCATGAGGTGGAATAATTCAAGTTGAAAATAATATCAAAATCTTATTTAGGATTTCAATATTTTAATAGAATTATATTTATATCTAAACAAATATATATATATGAGATTTTGTATATTTTTTTTATAAATAAGAATATTGAGCTCGGGTCTATTCGTAACCGTGGCTCCACCTCTAAGCCAGAGTTAATGTTTTCATTCCTTTGGATGAATTTATTACTTTTGATTTATAAGTCTTTAAAGTTTTAATATTTTTAATTTATTTTAATTATTTTAATTAAAAAATAAGTGATTAAAAATTTTTTAAAAGTAATTAAAAATTATTTTAATTTAAAAATATTTAAAATAAATTAATTCAAACAGATTCTTAGTCTAATAAAATTGAATATGTTATTGTAATATAAATAAAAAAATTCATTTTCATGTTGAAAAAAATAAAAGTCACCCTTTTTTTTTCAATTTATTTATCTAATTTGATTTACACAGAACTTTAAAAACATAGATAGTAAACTTTTATATCTTATAATGTTAAATGGAAAATACATGAAATGTATCAAAATATGTAATTTTAAATATATGAAAAGTAGAATTAAAAAGTTAAAAAAATAAATAAATAGATTTTTCTTTTTTTTCAAAAAGAAAAGGGAAAACGAAAATAAAAAAGAGTAAAGAGATGAGTTGAAGAATTATAGAATAATTTTAAAAATTTATTGTAATATTTTTGAATAGATAATTTCTTTTAGCATGACTTTTACTCGGAAGCTGAACTACATTCACTCAAAGATGGTCAAATAAATATTTTTTGTCAAAGTTAAATATAAATATTTTTAATATATATCAATTGTTGAATACTTTGGATATAAAAATCACATGTCCATATTTTAAATGTATAAACATCATTGACAAAAAATATTGATTTCGTTCGCTGGTTCCACTGTCAACTGCAGAAGGCAATTAAGGCTTTAAGACCAGCCCCCACTGCTGCCACCCCCGACCCCAGTCTATAATAAAAATAATAAATAAATTTAAGAAGAAATAATTAATAAAAAGGGAAATTACTGCAATGGGAAAGGTAGATGTTGAAATTTTCAGTTCAGGTTATGTAAGTAGAAAAAATTCAAAAAAACGTACACCTCTCATCATTTAAAGTTTTTTGTCTTTTTTTCACCAGTTAAAAGATTGGTTATTTGACAGGAAAATGGATATATTGAATGCTAGATAGTGTAAATGGTATTAAATCTTTGGAAAACAAACCTACCTAGCAGGTGCATTATATCACCTTGATGATCATTCTTTAAGCTTCCACACACACAAATACTCTCAAGGTTAATGTCTGACTTGTTACATCACTTTGAAAAAATCCATCTCTTTCGAAACTTTTTCTTTTTAATCTATCTAAAAAACAAATTATTAAAAAATATTATAATTTTTAAAATTTAGATATATTTAATATAATAATTCATAATCATATAAATATTTAACAATTATTTAAATCATAAATTTTTAAAAAATTTATTTTTTAAATAACGTACAAGTTAAACAATATTATATTAAAAAAAAGGGAGGAAGTAATAAATAATTATGTTGCTCCTAATTATTATAAATCATCTACAAGTTGAGAAATGAATTTGGTTTGTGGGGGGGTGGGGAGGTGGGGGGGTGTTTAAAGGTAGGAGACATGGGGTAAAAATTGTTCAATACAATAAAAAGTTCAGTTAATAAACTAATTGAGCTACTAAACTTTTTCATTAATAAATGAATTGTCGTTTGACTTTTCAAACTAGTCAAATAAAATTAAATACTCTCTCTATCCTTTATCGGAGACTTTTTCTTTTTTAGTTCATTTCAAAATGAATGTAATATTATTTTAATTAAAAATAAATTTTAAAATTTTTCTTTTATCCTTAATCAGTCACACAAATATATAAGAATGATTTTAGGTCATAAATTTTAAAAATTTTAGTTAAGCTAAGTCAAAAAATATCAAATGAAACGGAGAAAGTATTTATTTTTGACAAAAATATAGTGAGTAAGTAAAAGTGGTTGAAGGGAGAGCAACGAGGTAGGACAAAGAACGAATTTTTACGTAATAAATTAATTTAATTTTTTATTTTTTTAAAGTATTGTTTGAAATTTATAATAGGACTCGATTAAATTTAGATTTCAAAAAAAAATTTGCATCAAGAAAAAGTATTTCCTAACATAAATAATATCATCTTAAAATATTTTTAAATTCAAAATCTTTAATTATAAATGAAGAAATTTATTTGACGTTATTATTATAACCTTTATTGATCACATACATATACTACTTGTAGTACGTACGTACTATGTGGAGAATCGAGTTCCTTAGTATAATACATCAAATCGAACTTAGGAAAAAATAAAAGTTAGGTATTTAAAAAGAGTCTGAGAAAAACAGAGAGTAAAAGTAACAATAATCTCATAATAGAGCAACCAATTGAAAAGGAAAAAAGGGACCCTCCAAGGTCTATTGGTAGTTGTAATTTACAAATGCTTTATTAGTTTATTTTTCTTGTCATTTATTTTTTCTAAAACAATAAATTTTTATTTTACTAATCAAATTTGATATATCAAAAAAAAATTATTTTCTTTAGATTTTATTATTAAATGTCATTATTCAAATCATCTTTCAAAAATCCAATACTAATATCAATTAACTCTTAACATGCTTTCTTCGTTGTTATCTTCGTCTTGTACTTGAGTTGATGTTCTTCAACTGAGGATCTTTCAAAAATAGTTTCTAACCTCTATGAGATAGTAGTAAAATCTACGTACATTTTACTTTTTTCATATTTCACTTAATAAGATTTTTGATTATATTATTGTTGTGGTAATCTTTCAATGTTAATTGATATTTTCTTCTATCACTTTTTATTTTTCACTTATATTTAATATAAATTTTTATTCTACTTGTCATATTTGACATATAAAAAGATAATCAGATTTTACCTTTAATATTAAATACTACTATTCAAATATGATAAAATTGAAAATAATTTTTAATAAATATAATAATCAACGAGCGAATAAAAGCTCTCTAGCTAAGAATTAGAGTAGACCAGGAGACTTATCCAAATAGGACCAGAAAAACATAGAAGAAGTTATTACTGCCACATACTTATACAGTAAAGTTATTGTCATTAAATTCACTGTTGCAGCTTTTCTTGCCTTTCCTGTTATTCATAAAATCCATAAATCTTTCTTCTGTCCCAAAATAAAGACAACTGAGCTTGTGGCTGTAGTACGTCCATTTCAAATATACCCTTTTCATTTTTATTTTTTTAAAAAGTGTTCTAGCTGGAAAAAAAATTCGTACTGCCACGTTTTTGTTCATTGCTATTTTCCTTAAATATCACATATGGCACCAAATGTGTACTATGGTCTATCAGCATACAACTTAATTAAATTTACTAACGTTCGGCTATAAATTTAGAGCTCGGTTGAATTTCTTTATTTTACGTATTTTTTTAAATTTAAAATAATTTATAAGTATGTTTATAATGTTAGAATAAATGAAAAGTATTTATAAATATCTAATTTTATGTTTATCAAAATAAATTAAAATATCATACATTTCTAACTTATGAAAAGTTTGAAACATATATATAAGAATGCTTTTTAAAAGCAGTGGATAAGATTGTTTTTAGAGCATAAAATTATGTTTGAACGTATATTTTATTTTAAATTATTTTTTTTTTTCAAAAATTAAATCATATTTCATGAATGATAATATTCTCAACATAAAATACTTCTGTCTCAAATGTTATTTCTCTCTATAATTCTAGGAAGAAAACACATATTAATACTTTTTGAAATGAAGATTTTTCTTACCACAAATTAATAGGAAAGCTGTGTTACGTACATAATATAATTCTATTATTCAATTTTTCACTAAATTAACTCATAAAAATATACAGTTGAAGAATAGATTTTTAAATAGTGAAAAGCTTTCAAATTTTCTAAATAAAAATAATTACTAATTCTTTTCACCCCAATTTAATTAAAATATTTATGAAAATAACCGCACAATATTCTTTCCGCAGAAAACAAAGTGAGAAACTGATGATTTTTGCACTGTATGAGTTCCTTTGTCCTTTGAATATACACGTGTAACCATTAAGGGAATTTAAGTGTTATCTTTTAGAAATTAAAGAAACTTGTACCTTTTAATTTGAATACTTAAATTTAATCTTTTCACGTAGATAGTACTAATAGGGTAGTTTGATTTGAATACAAATAATGATGAGATTAGTTATGATGAGATAAATTTTATTAGAATAAATTATAATGAGATTATTATGTTAAGAGTAATATTTATTGCTTGTTTGGTTGTTATATTTAAAGTATTATTCATTAAATAATTTTTAAGAAATAAGTTGCTTGTTTACAAAAATATCCTTTACCTTATTTAATTTTTTAAAAATATTTTCTTTGCGAACTTTAACTATTCATTCTTAAAATAAAATTTTCATCTTATTTAACGTAAATAATTTTATGTGTGCATTTTCATGATTATATCGTGTGTTTTTACAATTAAACTTTTATCTTATTTAAATTAAAATAAAATGTCCATCTTATTTACCTTTAAATAAAATTTTCATCTTATAGCTTTAAAAATCCCAAGAAACAGTCTCTCTACTTCTATAAATTAGTGGTAAGGTCTGCGTACATTTCACGCTCCCTAGACACCACTTGTAGGTTTTCACTGGGTATGTTGTTATTGTTGTTATTTGTTTTAGCTTAAAAAATAAAATATTCATCCCATTTAGCTTAGAAATAAAACATCCATCTTATTTAGCTTAAAAAATAAATTTTTCATTTAAGTTTGTTAAAGTACAAAAATATACTTTAAATTTTAAAGTTATCTACATTTTAATAGAATATAATTTTTAAGTGAGTAATAAACTATTCAGTTAAAAATATGTAATTTAATAGAAGAGTGAACATTTTAAGAGAATCAAATAAATAAACATAAGTACAAACTTATAATATTTTCGTAAATAGAAATTTTGTATATATAAAATGTAAATTTTAATAGAAAAATATGTTATCATAAAAATAACAATTAATAAAGGTTGTGAATATTATTATAAATATTATTAAAAATTATGTTAATATATATGAATATAAAAATAGTGTATAAAAGAGAATTTAGAACGGGTATTTTTGACTTTTACATACTTTATCCCAGGATAAGTTATCTTGGGATTATTATTCCACCCTCAAAGAGGGACAACTTAGACCAGGACTAATTGTTAATCTTGGAATAAGTTATCCCAACCTTTACAATCAAACAATTAATTGAGGACCACTTAAAAATTATCCTGAGATTAATCTTCCTTATCCGCCACACCAAACACCCTGTACACTATGATTGATTACTTCTAAGAATTGAGTTGCTTGTTCTGAAACTAAATTCTATTTGAGGTAAAAAGATTACTATATTATTTTTCATTTTGCTTAAGAGAGAGACGAAAAATGCATTAATTAATTCTATATAAGAGGAGTACTTTTCTTCCTATAAAAATGGAGGGTGCTCCATGTCAAACATGATAAAAAATACTTGTAATTTTGTTCTGTGTCTGAAAAATGTCAATAAATCAGAACCTTTATCTAAAACAATTAGCAATTAGAATAAAAAACATCTCTTTTATAGAATGTACTATTATTGAGAAGAATGATGCTTTATTTGTTCTCTGTGTCTATAATAATTGAGGCTATGTCAAACATAAGTGAATACGTTCTCTTTTATTTCAATGTCATATATATATATGTATGTTATATGTATATATTGGAGGGTGTGACGTCCATATAAAAGGAAGCCTAACGTGTTCCGATAAATGCTAAAGTTGACAAGTTAAAATAAAAATTTGTTTCTACTATAGTTGATAGGTAAAAGTAAGCATCGAGAAGAAATGTTTTCACCAGCATATTGGAATTTAGTATGCTTCCATTATCAAAATCTAATTGAGTTATATATCCCTCAATTATTGATATTTATAAGTTAACTTTTGATTGTCTTTTTACTATTTAAGGAAGGCCAAAAGATTGTTCATGGCTGTATCTAGTGCAAAAGAAAATGTATTACATATAAAAGAACCCTTTCTTTTGGGTAGGGAGAAATTAAAAATCTCTAAAGTTAGATTCTATTGATGCAATTACTTAAAGGGATGGGCAAATCCTTTTGGAATCTTTCTATCCAAATAGCTTTTATTCTTCCAATACGTACTAGCAATATAGATTTAATTTTCTGCACCAAAATGTATTATTATAGTGCAATGATTTGTATCTAGGTCTCCTTGAATGTTTTGATTCTCTTGGTACCAAAAAAATAAAACATGAAGATATTTTAGTTTTACGGTAATGCTAAGGCCACTTATAATGGTTCACAAACCAACTTGAGATTGATAATATTAAATCTTTGGTCTTTTTTTTCATAAATCAATCAAATATTGTTGTTATTTAGTCAAACTGAATATCTGTATCAAAATATTTTATGTTATTTAGATAAAAACGAAAAGAAGGTTATATTGGAGTGTTAATATAAGTTTGACGTTAAAAGGAGAGATAAATCATAATTTAGGTAAATACTCTTATGTCTTGTGATTACAATCGTTAAAAGACTCTTATGACATCCAAAAAACATTGAAAGACCTAAAATATGAAACTAAGGATATACTGTAGCATCGTCCAACTTCCCCCCACCCCCATCCTCCCCTTTTCTGGCTAATAGTAGGGATGTGCATCGGTCGGTTCAGTTCGGTTCTATACATTATCAATTCGATTATCGATTTTCGATTTTTAAATATGCTAAACCAATAACAAACTAATAAAATAATTTTTATCGATTTTAAGTCCTTAACGGTTCGATTTTCGATTTACTCGATAAGGATGATAATGAAAATTTGCATTAATAAAAACGAAGGAGTATGAAAGAGTAAAGATTAGAGACTAAATACTAGAGTGGTTAACTAATCACTTAAGTATGATAAATATTAAAATAGGTAAATAGTACTATATATAGTGTCCTATTAGTATTAAATAATATTTATGAAGGGGTAAAATAGTGAATTATTATAATCTTATTGGGTTATCGGTTTACGCAATAACCCAATAGCAAAAACTGATATCGAACCGATAACCCAATAATTTTTTTTTTCAAAACCATTAAAAATTTGATAACCTAATAGCCCAATAACAATAAACCAATAACGTTTTTAACTATTTGGTTAATTTGTCGGTTCGATTTTTCCACACCCCTAGCTAATAGTCAACAACAATGACTTAGCTAATATAATGTCACTTATAAAGATATAGAGATTGTTTCTTATAGACTTTTGGCTCAAGTAAAACATATAAAACAATAAGTGTGTAAAGCAATTACAACAATAATAAAGAAGAGAACAATAATAACAAAAAATAATATGATAAATGAAATAAAGGAAATAACAAATACTAATAATAAAACTAGACAACGCTAGCCTACCTACTAACCTTCAACCATTATTCTTGACTTCCATGTCTTCCTTTATAGGGTCACGTCTTCAGTAATTGCAGGATCATGTCTTGGCTAATCACCTTTCCACAAGACTTCTTTGACCTACCTCTTATACCTCTCCATATACTCACTATGACCAATCTTTCACATCTCATCACTTATGCATTTGTGCTTCTTCTCTTTATATGTCCAAACCATCTCAGTCTCCATCATCTTGTCCACTGCGAGGCACTCTCATCTTATCTCTGATAATTTTGTTTTGTTCATGGTCCTATCTCTCTTAGTTTATCAATGGATTCATCTCAACAACCTTAATTCTGCTACTCTCATCTTGGAAACCTGTGAGTTCTTGACCGACCAACACTTCACCCCACAAAAAATAGTTGTTCTGGCCAACACTTTGTAGTAAACTTACTATAAAGCTTGGTGGCACATTTTTATTACACAAAACATGACCAGATGTGAATTTTCATTTCATCCACCACTCTCTACTACAATGTGATACAATATCATCAATATAATCTTCCGATCTACTTATATTATTGACCTTATATATACTTGAAGCTTTCTTTCATAGAAATGACTTGAGTATCAATCATTATTTCTACATTAATTACACCACTAATTGCCAACAACTCCAGTCATCAAACCACAAACCTATTTCTATGAGCCGTAGTACCTTTTACGAATCGTAAACGCCCTTAGTAAGTTTCCCTTATACTTAGTAAATTTTTCATCCAGAACAATCTCATCCACGAGTCTTGTTTATGACTCGTAGCTTGAATCATGAGCCATCAGTGAGGCTCATACTTGTGACCTATAACCTTTTCAGTTCCACTTTTTTTACATTTCTAACTTTTGAACTTATGGGTCCTTAAAATATCTCCTTCCTGGGAACATTTGTCCTCAAATGTACTAGACATAGGCTCTAAGGAGATAAAGAAACAACTAACAATCCAACATGAATGCAAAAATGCAATCTTAATCATCTTTTCATAAAATTTCAAACTCATGTTTCACATACCAACCCAAAACAGCCTCGCGAACATGCAAACATACATAAATGACATGAAAACTGAAATATAAGAATTTTGAGGTCTTAAGGCAAGAAGAACTTAGTAACTTAGAGTTGAGTGGAGTGAAAAGGATAAGGATATCACTTCATCATACCCGCTTGCGCTTCCTACATTGCGCCTTCAACTTGTTGATTCCTCCAAAGTACTTTAATAGATATAACCTCTTTGTTTCTTAACCTCTTCACTTGCCAATCTAAGATTTTAATCGAAATCTCTTCATAGGCCAAATTCTCTTTAATGCTCACATCTTCCAATGGGACTATGGAGTTTGGGTCCCCCATGAATTTTCTCAACATGGATGCATGGAATATCGGGTGAATCATGTTCATCTCCGTTGGCAACTCCAACTCATCAGCCACCTTGCCAACCCTTCTCACAATCTTGTAAGGCCCTACATACCTAGGGCTCAATTTTTCTTTATTGCTAAAGCGAACCATACCCTTCATGGGTGACACCTTCAAATTGAACCAATCATTAACAATGAACTCAAGGTCTCTTCTCCTAACATTGGGGTATGACTTTGGTCGACTTTGAGTTGTTTTTAATTTCTCACTTATGACTTACTTTTTTCATGGCCTCCATGACCAAGTTCGACCCTAACAAGCCATTTCACCTACTTCAAACTATCCAACTAATGATCCACATCGTCCACCATATAAAGCCTCAAACGACGTCATTCCTATACTTAAATGAAAGCTATTATTGTACGCAAACTCGATAAGAGGAAGACGGTTATCCCAATTTCCTTTGAATTCAAACACATAAGCCGTCAACATGTCTTCCAACGTTTAAATTATTCTTTTAGCTTGCCCATCGATTTAAGGATGGAAGCCGGTACTCAACTTCATCGTAGTGCTAAGACCTTTTTGGAATGACTTTCAGAAGTGAGAGGTGAATTGATCTCCACGGTATGATATGATGGAGAATGGAACACCATGCAACCTCACCAACTCCCGAATATACAATCAGGTATAGTCCTCAGCACTAAAAGTAGTCTTGATCAATAAGAAACAAGGCGACTTCATCATTTTATCTACTATCACCCATGTGGAGTCGAAATACCTCTTGGTCTTAGCAAACCAACTACAAAATCCATATTGATATCTTTCCACTTCTAAGTGGAATCTCAGTGTCTTGAGCTAGGCCACCCGACCTTTAATGTTCAACCTTAAGTTGTTGACAATTGGATCACTCAGCCATGAACCTTGCAATATTCTTCTCTATTTCGTCTACTAGTACACTTTTCTCAAGTCTCTATACATCTTAATGGAACCGGGATAAATAGAATTGGAGGAATTGTGAGCATCTTAAAAGATCAAACTTCTCAATCCATCAATATCTAGCATACACAACCTCCCTTAGTAATGAGTACTCCATCTCCCCCTTGTGAGAAGATCTTTATATTTCCTTCATTCAACTAGGCATTGAATTTAACCAACGCAGGATCAAGATCTTTCTTAGACTGTAGGTCCTCAATTAATGAAGACTTAGATCCATTCAATATCATCATACTACCACTGTTGGCATTACTAGTCCCACTCCCAACCTAGCGAACCTATGAACTTTCTTTGCCAACTCCCTTTTTCCATCATCTTCAAGGTGAGAAACACTATCCATGGATACCCCACTAAATGTGTCGCTACCACATTAGTACTTGAGTGATATTTCACACTCATGTCATAATCTTTGAGAAGTTCTAACAATCTTCTTTGCCTCCAGTTGAGGTCCCTTTAAGTGAACACATGTTGGAAGCTTTTGTGATGGTGAAGATAACAACATGAACCCTTTACAAGTAATGATGCTATATCTTTAATGTAAACACCACAGACACTAGTTCAAGATCATGCATTCGGTAGTTCTTCTTATGCACCTTCAATTGCTTTGAAACATAGGCAATCACCTTATCATGTTGTATCAATACATAATCTGGACCAACCCGTGAGGCATCAGAATACATCACAAATCCCTCGGTTCCTTCTAGCAAAGTCAAGATTGGATTCGAAGTCAACCAATCCTTCAAGGTTTGGAAACTCCTCTCACATCATCCATCCATATGAACTTTACTTTCTTTTGAGTCGACCTAGTTAGTGGTGATGAAATGGAGGAGATCTCTCAACGAATCTTCTAAACTGCCCGGCTAGGCCCAAGAAACTCTTAATGTCCAAATGAGCCAATGACCTAGGCCAATTTCTCACTAGTTTCATCTTCTTAGGGTCAACTTTGATTCCATCACTCGGCACACATTCCCAAGGAAAGTAACATCGTTCAACCAAAACTTACATTTGCCAAACTTAGCAAACAACCTTCCTCCCTCAAGATTTACAAATACTAAATCCAAATGCTCCATATGCTCTTCTCCACTCCAAGAATAGATCCAAAAATCATCAACGAATATCACAAAAAACATGTCAATGTGGTGTTTGAATACCCTATTCATGAGGTCCATAAATATTGATGATGCAATGATTAGGTCAAATGACATCACCACAAATTTAAAGTGTCTATACCTTATCCGAAAATTCATTTTGGAAATGTCACTTTCCCTCACCCTTAATTGATGATATCTGGCCGAAGGTTAATCTTGAAAAATTGTTTGGATCCTTGTAATTGATCAAACAAGTCATCAATTCTTGAAAGTGGATACTTATTCTTGATGGTAGCCTTGTTAAGTTATCACTAGTCTATGCATATTCAGAATGACTCATCTTTCTTTCTCACAAACAACACCACGGTACCCCATGGAGACCTACTTGGCCTTATGAAGCCCTTCTCCAATAGATCCTTTAATTGCTCCTCTAGTTCCTTTAACTCCGCCGAGGCCATTTAATAGGGAGAAATTGAGATAGGTTGAGTAACAAGCAAGAGGTTTATGCCAAAGTCTATTTCTCTTTTAAAAGAAACATAGGGTAACTCTTCTAGAAAGACAACAGAAAACTCACTTACAACAAGGACCGACTCAAGAGAGGGAATCTCGAAAGTGACATCTCTAACCCTTACTAGGTGATAAATGCACTTCTTGGAGATCATTTTTTGAGCTTTGAGATAAGAGACAAACCAACTTCTACATGAAGAACTACTATCCTTCCACTCATGAATAGACTCATTTGGGAATTGGAACTAGACTCTACGAGTTTGACAATCTAACAAAGAGTAGGAAGTATGCAACTAATTCATCCCAAGTAGAATATCAAAATCAACCATGAAGAGCTCTATTAAATCATAAGGAACAACCTTATGCAAAATGGACACAAGACAATCTCTATAGGCTCTTTGTGCAACAACGGACTTTCCTACAGGAGTACAAACTTCAAAAGGTTCACTTAGGACTTCGGGGCACACGTAGAATCTATTTGCAAAAGTTAGAGTTATAAAAGACAAATTGACTCCCAAATCCAATAATGCATATGCATCAAAATCATAAAATTTTCACATACCGATAACCACGTTCGTAGCCTTTTCCACCTCTTGGCGAGCATGCAAATGATAGAACGGCCCCTAGAGCACCTCGAGCTTGTCCACATTGGCCTTGGGGGTCTAGAACCACTACTTCTACATGTCTTCGCATGATGACTAGGATTACCACATTTGAAGCATGCATTGGAGCTGGATAGACACCCCCCTTTGTGGGGTCTTTCGCACTTAGCACAATTAGGAAAAGCTTGTGCACCCGACCCTCCTTGTGATTGGGATTGGTCCCCTTGTCTTTGTTGAACCAATGAGGAGGGATATTGGTTGACCCTTGGCTCATTTCTTTTTGGCCACTTTGGAACTTACCGGCCACCATCTTTTTGGTGAGAGAATCCACCACCATCGATTCGAGCCATTTTGGACTCCTTAGCATGCTCTCTCAATTTCTCCTCTTTAATTTGCTTCACATATGTCATTATACGAAATGTCCATCTCCTTCACAAGCATTGTGGTCTTGCACTCTTTTGATACCAATTCTGATACCCCGAAGATGAATTCGCTTATTCTAGCTAGCAGGTCCGCCACCATGATTGGCGTACATTTATAGAACTTTGTAAATTTGAGGGTGTGCTCCCTCACACTCATATGACCTTGCTTCAAGTTGATAAACTCTTGTACCTTTGCCTTCTTTAGCTCTAATAGGAAGAACCTATCTAAGAATGCACCTTTAAACTCTTCCCATTTCCACTTGGCTTGCTCCCTCACCTCTTTCTTTGACCCATTAATTGTACTAAACCTTTTCCAACCTTTAAGTTGATAGGTCACTAGTTCGGCCTTTTCCTCCGACGACATCTCCATGGTGGCCATAATCTTATATGTCTCGTCAATGAATTCCATCGGGTCATCAACTTTATAATCGTGGTATTCTAGTGGGTCTATCCTCATAAAATCCCAAACCCTTGTCACTAGTGTAGGAACTTGGAGAGCAAGTGCAACCTTTCGATTGGCTTGGTTGGTCAAGAATTGGGCTAACATAGTGAAGGCGTCTCGGAACTCAACATATATCACTTCATCTTCCTGTGGCATAGGAGGAGCTTGGTATTTGGGCACATTCCTTTGATTAGGTGCTCTTCTCAGCGGTATGATCTAAAAATAGCAAAGTGAATGTCATTAGACAAGAGAATACCATAGACGACTCTAAAGGCATGACATGAATTATGAAGAAGGTAAAGTTTTCTAAACGCCTCATAGTCTCTCATTCATGATTATGGCGCACTTCACAACCTGAAATGAAATTCTACTCGATGCGGTATGTCGAATATCCGAGGAATAAACCTCATGGTCTAGTGCTAAGTCTATCATGACGCAAGCACACAACCTAGTTGTAACTCGGGGAACGAGGAACCCAAAGGTACCTTACCCAAGCCCCTTAGTATTTATTAAGCATTCGTAGATAATTAAATATCATAATGCGGAATTTTAAGTGGGAAAAGGGACTAAGGGAAACATTCAAACATTAGAAATACAAAAAAGAGTTAACTCAAACCATAGCATAACCAATCTACATAAGACTTTGTATGGGCTATAACATACTTAAACTCCCTTCAAATACAAAAGTCAAGAAAAATAAGACCGAAAGTAAAAGTCTCCAACCATAACTCAAACTACATAAATGTCCTATAGGTACAAAGCATGAAGAGAAAAGGTAAAATCCCTAAACTAAGGGCTGATCAAAGCTACAAGTCTTGGTCATCAAAAGCTAGCCACGTAACGGTAGAGGAGGTGGAATATCGATCTCTATATGGTGACATCATATGGGCAAAATATCCATTGGTATGTTGGAATGTACTAATTATGTGAGAAGCAACATAAACATAAACTGTAATGTCATCACACATGAAATTGTAGCTCCGTCATTTATAAAATTTAGAAGCCTCCACGTAAGGAATTGTAATGTCATTAAAAACATGTAAGACCATGTACAAAAGATAAGCACAATATGAAGTAAATGACCAATGTATCATAAGAAAACACATGTGATGGAACAAAGATATCAAATCATAACTTTGTGGGAGAAGATCATAACTTACATATAAGACCATGTGAGCTACTATATGAAATCTAATATAACCCCCTACGTTGGCACGAGCAGACTACTTGCAGGGTGGAACTCTATCAACTTAAGCATGCATATTTCTTTATCATTATTACTTTAGTGGATACTCTAGCCTAGCCTATGAGGGCTCCTATTGTGGTACATAGTTAATTAGGTAAGGAATTGCTACAAGGGTTCCCTTATCGAATCTACCTTAATACCTCATTCGAATCTAAGTCAATCCGGCGAAATACTTTTAGAAAATATCAGCATATAAAATGCAAGTACAACTTAGAATCATAAGTAGCATAAATAGGAGTAAATCATCATCTTATTTAGGATCCACTCAAGTGAGAAATGTCCTTTCAAATTGAGGGTCCATCTTAAGCATCAAAAGGGGTTTTAACATGCTTATATCTTTGACAACATTCACAATCTTAAAACTTACTTTTAGCCCTTATCCTTAACACCATGCGAAACTCACCAGGAACTTAGTGGGCTATGCAATGACTTAAACTTATATGATTCTAGAGTTCAATGCATAAACATGATGATAATGTAACTTTGAAACCAAGATAAAAACAACCCACATCCTTAATAGAAAACCCTAGGTAATGAAATTATAGCAATCAACTTGATATTCATTGAAGTACATCATCATATTTCATCATTTAGGTTAAAATACATTTAAATATATCATAAAAACATCATTTAAATCATGCACATGAAACTCATAATTTTTCAAGAACTTAAAGAAAAGGTAAAAGGAATCATTGAGGAACTTTGTCTACGGAAGAAACCCACAAATTAAACCCACATACCCTTTAATGACCTTAAGGAAAGGCTTAAAGAAGTTGAACAAGACAGATCTAGGATGAAAACCCTAATCCTTGCCTTTGCTTGGAAGTTCTTACCTTGAGATTTCTGAGAAAATTAGGAATAAAGTGAATGAGAGTGAATTAGAAGGCTTAGGGTTTATATGGAAGGAAAAAGGACTTCAAAATGATAGAATTTCAAGCATAGGGTGTGGAGAATGGATAAAGTTGCCCTTTATTAAAACTGCCGAAACCCAATTCACAATCCCATTTATGGACCATAAAATGGTCTATGGACTATAATATAGGTTTTGTCTTGTTCAATTTTCCAAACTCCTAAGACTTGGTCTCTGAAGTCCCATTGATGACCCTATTCTATGACTTATAGAATGATCTACAAGTTGTAGAAACCCTTTGTGATTTTCTCTCATACTTGGCCAATTTTCAGTTTCTCAGGACCCTATCCATGAGTCTTTTCTATGGCTCATAAAAATAACTACAACTCATCTTGTTGTTCGTAGTTTTAACTTCAGAAACTATAATTTTCAACAACTCCAGTCATCAAACCATGAATCTATTTCTATGGTCCATAGTTCCTTTTACAGACCATAAACTCCTTCCTAGGTGGCCTTTATAGTTAGTAAATTTTTCATCCAAGCCGATCCCATGCACGACTTTTGTTTATGACTCGTGGTTTGAACCATGAGCCATAAATGAGGCTATACTTTTGACTTGCAACTTTTTCAGTTTCCCTTTTTCTACATGTCAAACATCTAAACTTATAGGTCCTTACAGAGGGTTAGTAGGCTAGCACAGGTAGGTTGTTGTCTTGCTTTGTGATAGTTAATAGGTTTGTCATAGAGATTAGTCGCATCTTTATAAATTGTGTTGATATTGCTTGTCAATTATTTTGTTCCTTTTATTTTTTCTTATAGAATTTGATATTATTCTTCGTTCTAGTCGTTATTCTACGTCTATTGTTTTTCTAATTTTGGGGATGAGATATTTGAGCAAAGTTCAGAAACAACTTTTCTATCTCCATGAGGTAATTATAAGGTCTGCATATACTCTACTCTCCCCAAGCCTCACTTATGGAATTTCGCTAGGTTTGTTGTTATTGTAATAATATAAAACCTTCCTATTTTTCCGCGTATGATAATAATGAGCCAATGCATGAACTAGGATTGTACCACAAAGCAAGTGTTAATGAACAACCAATGCAATGGATGTCATCACTAATATCCAAACAAGGCACACAAGATTAGAAAATCAAATCCCTATCCTTACTTTATGAAGGCAGAAGAAGCGATCCTGAGGTCCCACTGTATCTCAAACAAGGCCTTGGGCCCAATAATATAGAACGACTATAATCCAATAAGTATATCACAATATACAACTAAATAAACATCTAAATAATTTTAGGCAGCTAAAATCAAGTCAGGGGAGAAATTAGTTCTAGGATCAACCCCTCACCCCAAAATCATAAGCTCTAATCTACATACGAGCACAACTAAATCAAACATATGCCTACAACGAGCCACTCAGGCCTCAACCCAAGTACAATGTATACTATCTGAGAAAAAGCCCTACTAGAAGTCAAACCTAGATGTGAGGGCAATAAATTCATAACAACCATCTAAGGCTCAAACCTAGTCTAAGGTCACCCACATAACTTTTAAAAAGGTACTTGGCTTAAATCACATCATAATCTAAGGATGTATACTAGTTTAAGGCTCAACTCAAATTTATGAAAATGAATTTGAACAGAAGAAAATAATATAATTGGTGAATATTGTCTAAATTAACATGAAATTTATCCTGAATAATATTAGCAAGAGTGTAATACCCGTACATTAAAAGGTTAGAATATGAGAGAAAAGTGCATAACTGAATTTTGGTGCCAAGGAAGATGAGCCAATCTACAGCTCATAATTGATTTTACGGGTCATAGACAGGGCCTTGTGGATGACCCTAATACCTAGGAAAAATTTGCCCATGTTGAAAATCTTCATAGGGATGTCCGAAACTCGTTTAGAACTCCGTGCACATAGACAAACTATGCTACCCCATCGAAGACATCCAAACTCATTCGAAACTCCATGCACATACACAAACTATGCTACCCCATCGAATTCGATAATCTAGGCTCAGTGGTGCAGTCAAAATATCCAATGGAGATCATCTTGACAAAAGTGGATCCCACGCTCAAGCACCATTTTAAGCCAAAATTTACAAAAAGGCTTTGAATGAGATTGGAAGCCTCGGGACACGTACAAAAGGTTATTTTAGACTAAAGTCGATGTTTTAGAGATACCACGCTGACAAAATTTTTGTTTGAGCATAATTTCCAATTATATTGATCAAAGTCAAACTTAGGTAACTTAAAGGTTGACACACCTAATAACATAGACTTGTACTGATAGTATCGAAAATTGAGCTGACCATGCTTCTAGCCTGAAATGATTGTATTGGAGCTGATGGAGTCATCATAATTTCATTCTTACGCCCTCTTCCTAGATTTTTTTAGCAAAGTCAACGGTTTAAACTCTAAAGGCTCCAGAACACGAAAACATGCATAAAAACTAAACGAACAACAGATGTCTGAACTGTTAGTGCCAGTAAGTCATAAATGACTTGGGGTCGCTATAGAAAAGATCTAAAATACTAAAAAATTGGAGAGCAGAGAAAATGACCCAGAGGGTATTTACAATAGATCATCCAATGTGAGGCGTGAAATGATGTGTTGAAAAATGAAGAAATTTCACATTAGTCGTTAATAAGATGATTATTCTCCTTATGAAGCTTGAATGATCTCCTTATAAGTCTTGGATAACTCAATTCCTTTTGAACTAAATTAGGTCTAACATGCAAATTTACATAAAAGTAAAAAGAATAATATATTGTTTTGGTGATTTATTGAAGGAATAGGAATGGTAGGAAAAAAAGTGAAAAGAAGGAAGTAGAAGAGTTCATGAGATGTAAGAAAAGAATCTTCCAAATGGAGTATCTATCCAACCTGTGATACCAATCACGACCATATGCAATTGGCAAAGGACTTTGGCTTTTTCTGGTTCTCCATGTCTCGTAAGTTGCCTATTGGTCCCTGTCAATATGAATGGCACAAAATATAACAGCTAGTCTACCCCTCTGTTAATTTTGTCGTTTTTGATAAATTATATTACTATTTTTAATAAAATATATTTGAAGTTTTGACAAAAAGATAGATATTTAGTAGTATTATTATAGCACCTTTTTTTTTTTTGTTTATAAATTCGTGCTTATGCTCCAATTATTGATATGACTTATGACAAGTAAATGACAGGAGTGGTTTAGAGAAATACTTTATAATATTTAAATATCTTTTTGATTTAAGAGTGTATAAAATTTTCAAAAGACAAATAATATATTTCTCTTATATAATAAGTCGCTATGTTGAGCAACTTAGAATCGTCGTGTCAATTTTAGTTGCTTTAAGTATGTAGCTGAAGCAAGTAAGTGAATATTGAGCTGCTTGACTTGATGGTTTAAGTCTGCCTAAAATGATTAATTAGGCAGAGTTTCTTTTAACTTATTAAGGAAAAAAAATAGGAAAGATACCATCCGTGATATTCTGGAATGGTCCATCAATCTGGGCACACAATTTAGAAAATATTGATTTGAGAATACGACTTTGCTAGTTTTTTTAATGGTGTTCGGCCAGTTTATACTATTACTTTTTCACCTAGTATTGATCATTGGATTACTTTCTTTATTTCCTCACTTAATGTTATCATTTTCATTGACTATTCGATGTCCTCATATAGCTTGTTCAGTTTCCTTTTTATTTCTTAGAAAT
This sequence comes from Solanum medicagineum, assembly GCA_026153255.1. Lineage (NCBI taxonomy): Eukaryota > Viridiplantae > Streptophyta > Magnoliopsida > Solanales > Solanaceae > Solanum > Solanum medicagineum. Next base: position 7,882,891 of record JAPFFP010000008.1, on the reverse strand, counting down.
GAAAGATAGATAATTTTATTTGAATATTTTTTTTGACATATAAAAAGTTGAATATAAGAAGCACGAGTAAGTACGACATGTGATAATATTTAGTTGGTTAGTGATGAAATCAAATAATTTATCAAGAGGTTCAAAATCAGATGAAGAAAGTTGATACCCAATTTTTAAGGTTCAAATTTTCACTTTTGGTGATTTCCTGTTTCATTTCTTCTTTTCCTACCTCAATATAATAAAATTAAAAAAAATGAAAAAGGTAAGCATGCAGCTAGGCAGGCCAACCATCACTAAGTGAGTATATTTACAAATTCATTGCATGGTAGTCTCTATTGTGTCAATGATTAAGTTGAATTCCATTCCACATATATTGATATTTGATGCCCAACCACTTTCACATATTTAAAGTTTTTTTTTTCATTCTCCACAATCTAACTTCCTTTCCCCACTTCTCTTTCTCATGTTTACCTTTTTCTTTTCTTTTTTTGTTACTTTTAAGTGGTAAACCATACACAAATTTGCTTCTACATTATATCTTGTAACCTAACAACATGCCATAGCTAGTAGGTTAACGTATCATGAGTTCATAATTAGTAGGTCTTTAAATTTGTAATGATTTTGAGCGAAACTCTTATTTTAATTATAAGTTTTGAATTTTCTATTATAAATTAGTTATTGTCTTATTGGGTTTACAATTAAATATTTTTATATATATAGTGAATTTTCTAATACTAAATAAAGAATTTAAACAATAAAGTTATTCAAGTTGTTGCGACTAATTAATAATCTAGCTCGACTGCTTCTAATGGATCTTTCTTTTTCCTCTTTCATTTGCCGTGTGAAATTCAATTGAAGTTTGACTAATTTGAATTCATATCGTCTAAGGTTCTATTTTGGAGGAGGCACTCCAGTCAAGGATTTTTTAATATCAAAACTCAATACCGAGACATTCGACTAAGGAAGAAATAACCCCATATCCTGCACCATATTCTTTTCATAGTCTTTGATTGAATTTTAGACTTAGCATGAAGTATTAAGATAATTCTGGAGCAGGACAAGGATGACTTTCTCATTTCTATCGATACTAGTTACGAAAATCTCGTACAATGCTCGGGCCTAGTAGTTATTCATAAATTTATTTTTTAATGATATAATTAAATGCTATTAAATTTTCTCATTAAGTGTAAAATTAATATCCAATAAATATATTATCAATATTGCTTAAACTTTAAATTTAATGATTAAGTGACTTAAAAAATTTTCTATATACATATTTGTAACACTTCCTTTTTGACACAAATATAATCACGAAAAGATATTAAAATAATTATTAATTTTACATGTTCAGTTTAAAGAGAAATTTGTTTTATCTTAATTTTAATATTTACCTAACTTAAAATAACTGATCGAGATGATATAGCAAAATCATAGATGAAGCAACTGGGAAAATTATTTAAGCGGCAATATTGCAAAATCATAGTTGAAGCAAACAAGCAGTTGCCTTGGAAAATTAAATTAAAAAGTCTACGAAATATTTTTATGGACCCCCCATAATGTATATAGTTGAAGCAACATAATGTATATAGTAGAAATAACTGAAAAATTATTTATTAGAAGCAATATGGCAAAATCATAGTTGAATCAAGCAGCTACCTTGAAAAAATTAAGTTAAAAAGTCCATGAAATATTTTTATGAATCCCGCATAATGTATAAGAGGAAGCAAACAGTTCAAGCAGGCACGTCGATGGAGACGTGTCTGCTTGCCGCCTAACTCTCTCTTATTATATAAGAGAACTAGTACAAAGATCCCGTGCAATGCACAGGCCCAATAGTTATTCATTATTTTATTTTTAATGATATAATTAAACTCTAGTAAATTTTCTCTTTAAGCGTAAAACTAATATGCATTAAATTATTAATATTGATTAAATTTTAAATTTAATAATAAGTGATTTTAAAAATTTTATATATACATTTGTAATACTTCCTTTTTAACACAAATATAATCACAGAAAGATACTAAAATAGTTATTTAATTTTATTCGTCTAGTTTAAAGAGAAATTTATTTTATCCTAATTTCAGTATTTACGTAACTCAAAATAACTAATCGAGGCGATATAGTGAAATGTTAGTTGAAGCTACTGAGAAAATTATTACGAAATCATAGTTAAAGCTACCGAAAAATCATCTATTAGGGACAATATTGTAAAATTATAATTGAAGTAAATAGTTGCTTTTAAAATACTAATAAAAAAAATTCACAAAATATCTTTACGGATCTCACATAATATATAAGAGAAAACAGATAGCTCAAATAGACATGTCTACGAAGAAACACTTGCTTGCTGCCTAACTCCCTGTTATTATATAGGAGATTTTCTTCTCACTTACTTGAAATTAGGGATCATAAAAAAGTTATGAAATTAAATTCTCTTTCATTGGGTTCTTTTAATTGTACTTTTGGTTGCTTTTCTAACTTTTAATGTTTTAATTTGAGCAACTTTGTTTCAAAATTATTGACTAAATTAATTTAAATTCATATTATATATGACATATTTAAGAAGGTAATTCTTAGTAAGTCTTTTTTTTTTTCCAGAGCTTACAATCAAAATATTTAATTAAAGATTAGTGATCTTTCCATCTCGTCATACTTCTTGATAGTAATTTTAAGTTTTCTCATGAAGCCTATTCTAGATGGTTTCTTGAATTTTCCAAAATCTAATAATAGCAAATTTCACCATCAGAGAGTATGGTATATTATTTCTTCATCTTTAACTAGAACATTATAATAAAATAGATATTTAATAAATAGTTTTTTCTTTCAACGGCTATATTTATTACAATATCAATATTTAACAATAATTGAATTAATACTATTGCATCTAGAGTCACTTAAACCTTTATATTTATTTGCATAAGGTATTGATTATAAATACCAAATCAATTACAACTAAATATGATACAATAACAATTTTATTATTATCATTAAATAATTATCTCAAATCCTTTATTTGTTATAGTGAAAATCAGGCGCTCAATTTATAACAAGGAGAGTTTTCTCTCGATCCAATTTTTTCTCTCTCTCTTTTATCATTCAGAAAAGACCAAGAAATTTTAGCATAGCAAATATTCACTAAATTTCTCGTGGACCATGTGTAGGTACCTTCATGTGATTATACCAAGAAAAATATATATATGGAGAGAGAGACCATATTTAACTCTCATAACATTGTTGAGAGACAAATTTGTTTTAGACACACAAATAAAAATTTAGCTAGTATACTCACAAAGATCAGCATAGAAAAGTAATAAGTATTTCTTTTGCCATATTGTAAGTAGTTTCATTATTTATTCTCTATTTTCTCCTTTCCATGTATTTACTTAGGGATCGTTTGGTGTCAAGGATGAAAATAAATAGTCATGGGATAAAAAAATAGTGAAAGGATAAAATCTTGATATCTTGTTTGGTTGTCAAGTTTGAGATAACTTAACCCACCATTTATACCATAGTGATGGAATATGTTATCTCATATACATGGTGGGATAACTTATCCCAAGATAACCAATCCTGAGATAAGTTGTTCCCAACCAAACAATCCCTTAGTAAATAAAGTACTCCACCAAACACACACAAAAAAAGCATATATGATGCAATCGTCTAGAATGAAAATGACTTAAATAACGAATATAATAGTTAGGAACTCATGAATAGGATTCACTTTATTTAATTAAAATTCCTTCACATAAATTAGAGATCAAACTTCCTTTACTTAAATTATTCATTTTCTAAATAATAATTATACAAGGAATAAAAAGAAACTCATTTTGCAAGTAGAAAAAATATGATTAGCCTCCACTCCACTTGAAGAGAATTAGATTACTTAAAGGTCATTCAGCCATAAAATACGAATACCTTGGTTGAAAATGACTTTTGATGGGATAATGGAGAATTTTTCTTTTTCTTTTTTCTCCTCTTTCTGAGTAAGCCCATATAGTTTTTGTACAATACAAAATAAATGTGATGAAATTATTCTTTTTGGTATATATTAAAAATCTCGTACCCCATGTTTGATTTGATCTTGCAAAAAGCAAGCATCATCAGGACCATCAAATATATGCTGCTAAATTCTATTTGACATTATCAATGAGCTTGAGCACTTCAAACCATGGTATTAATCCATTAATTGTCTTTATAATTATTTTGATAAAATTAATTATATCTATCATTACAAAAGCACTAAACTAATTATGAATTTTATTATCTTATTTCTAAATTGCTTGTAACTAATTTTTATTTTATAATGTCTGGCAAGAAATTATGAAATTTGATTTGTCTAAAAGAATATCATACTCATTTTGTTTAGAGATAATTTAATTCTAAATATTCTTTCTTATCTTTAATATTAAATAATTTATAATCTTTATTTCCCTTTTTTTCATGCTTATTTTTATATGAGCCTAACTCAACTATAAAAGTTAATTCACGAGGAGAGAATTGTTTAAATCTACATACCAATCAATATGAAAATCTAAACTACTGTAACACTCCCATCATGCGCATGGATCAAATGACCAAATATGACATTTAAACCTACTCAATATCAAGATTCATTCTCCGACCAATCTAAACTCTAATCCTTACTACCAAAATCAAGATTCAAGGGTACAATATATATATATATATATATATATATATATATATATATATAGCATGGTAGCATGGGAACTAAAGAAGGGCTGTGTAAGTTGTAGTCATTGACTTTGGGCTTTTAACTCCTTATGACCACTTGCCTCTGCGTACCATTTTGAAAGACGTGCTTCTCTATTATTTTTTGTCATTCACTACTAAAAGTCTACTACTTCTATCAATATAGCCATAGTTACAAAACAAAATTTATGTTACTTCTCTACAAAATAAAAAAGGGATTTATATTGATACTTGAAAAATAAATTAAATTCTCTTTCTTATATATATATATATTATATTGGTGACACCATGCATGTACTATAATTATAATAAAATTAAAAAAAATTCTACTCGTGCACATTATTCAGATGATCAAGCCGCATTAAAGAAGTTGTTTTGACGTCTCAAAAATTGATTTTGGTGAAACATTGTCAGACAATATAATACTGTGACGTCTCAAAAATTGATAAGACGCATTTATATACGATTCTAGCTAGTGCCCATTAAAGAAGTTGTTTTGATAAATAAGAATATTTGAATTTGCATAAAGTTTGAGATATTTTGATAAACGACATACAAGTTTGAATATTCGTAATATAGGGATATCAATATAAGAATAAAGTAATATATATGGTACTAGTATAACTTTGTTAGAGGAATAGGAGCTATTGAACTATTTGGTGTAGGACCAATTAAACTTAATTATTTCGAAAGAGTAAAATTCCTTAATCGAATAATTTTAGGTTGCGCAGCAATAATTGATATTTGTCTCAAAGAAGAGAGTTTTATCTTCTTTCAAGGCTGTCCCAACAAGTTTGGGAGCCTAATAAAGATACATTTTATAGAATTTTTTTTTTAATTAACATATATAACTTGAATAATTATAACATATTCATTGTAATCCTACAAATGAGGTATGAAGAGGTAGGATATACACAAACATTACAAAATAAGAATATAAATAATATATGAAAGATTTAAAATAAAAAATTAAAATAACAAAATCTGACAATCATTTAAAAGTTTATATAATGATATTGTAATAATGTTGGATTGAATTCGATAAGTTTATACAATGACATTAAAAATAGTGTTGATTAGTGTTAGTGCTTGAAATTTGAAAAAGATATCAAAAAATAAATTTGATCTTTTTTTTTTCAGTATAAATATAGAATAATGGATTTAGCATAGTCTAGAAGGTTTGACCGTTTGAGACTTTAGAATATTCAATAATGAGAGAGTAAAAATAGTGAAACAGAGATGAAATGATAAATGTAAGAATAACAATGTTTGTTCATAAAAATCATCACAATATAAATGAGGCAACAAAACACATAGCTACATAAAAAAGAATGTTATGATTAATCAAACACTGTTCTGTTTCTCAATTATTATAACGATTCTTATATTAAATGAGGTAAGGAAATATTATAATTTCTATATGTTTGTGTGTATTTAGGAGAATAATTGGTGTCCTCTACCTGGTACTACATCATTTTCCACGCCTCTACCTCTAGTGATGGCTTTGGTCTTGGGCAATAGATCGCGCTTACTGGTCGCAGACGCATTTGTGAGAAAATGAAACTGAAGATTTATTATTCGAGGTTGATTTTTAATAGCTCAACTAAAGAAAAAAAAAAGATAACAGTATATGAAAAAAAGATTTTCAACGAATATTTTATGACAGATTTTCAACGAATATTTTATGACAAAAGGAAATGAATTTTCGTCGTTATAAATATACTTATAGCGATTAAATTTTTTTTCTGATTGTTACAAATATACTTATAGTGACCAAATTTTTTTTCGATCGTTATAAATATACTTATAACGACCAAATTTTTTTCTGGTCATTTAAATACACTTATAGTGATCAATTTTTTTTCCAGTTGTTATAAATACACTTATAGTGACCAAGTCTTTTTTCGATCGTTAAAGATAAATTTTAATCCAACATTAACGAGGGGACAAATTTGATTGTTAAAAAGCATAACATCCATCGTTAAAACATATTAGTTAGTGTAAAATATGTTTTAATTACTATGAGTGCAAAGAGATTAGACCAAATCATGTTATAAGTATAACTAGTGGCGTTTTGTTAATCATTCTGATAAAAATGGTTCATCTTTTATAATTTTGCTTATTTCATTAAAAAAATTTTAATAAAAAGAAAAAATAATTAATGTATTATTTTCTAATAATTCTATCCAGCATTCTTATTATAGTCAATTATATAAAATTTTGAAATATTATAAAAGTATTTAGTTACAATCTTTTTGGCACAATTTTTTTGAACTTAAATATTTTCTTTATATAGTTTCTATATATGGTTTTATTTTGAAAGACAATTTATTCATCTTTACTTGACATTTTTAAAGATGCAAGATGAAGTAGGTCAAAATTTAACAAACAATTGTAATGAAACAAAAAACTAAAAATAGAAGTAATAATATATATTAAATATATAGTTATGAGCTTATGAGATTAATTTAAGGTAGAAAAGTTATATAAATTTGGTCGTAAATAATTTTCTCAAGAGGATAGATGTTTCTCCACTTGCAAATTACCTCGATCAATAGACTTAAGAATTAATATTCAGTAATAATATTTTTCTAATAAAAATATATCTTGTGTCAATTTTTTTCATTATTGGTTGTGAAACTAACAGGTGTATATAAAGAAAAATCATTCGTTTGAGTTAGAAAAGTATAACGTGAAATTTTACATGCAGAAAATTTTAAAAAGCTTTACATGACGCATAATCAACAACTAATTAATTAAGAAATCATGATTTTTCTATTATTTAAAATTTAAGATGATATAATTTATTTGTATCTCATAATAATTTTAATGATATTGAATTATTTATATTAG
>JAPFFP010000008.1:7848219-7875234 GCA_026153255.1 Solanum medicagineum | reverse complement strand
CCAATATCAGTTTCTAAACGTTATTTTTCCATTAGTAACACACTCAGACTTTGCAAAAGGTGAATTGAGAGAAAAGAAGTGACTCGGATTCTGGAGGGTCAAGTCAGACTTTTGATTTTCTAGTGTTCAATCTTCATCACGGGTATGTAAGACTAACTAAAATATTGGATTAAGTTTGTTCATATCCTTTATTACTACGCTTGGTAGAGTTGAGGTCAAGTTTGAGTCCTTGGGCCTCCTATGGTTGAATTCTTGAAAATTATCCTAAATCCTAGTAAATTCTTACATGTTATTGTATAAATTAATGTGTTTATGAGTTGAGTACTTGGGATAATTGCTTATGCCTTTTCCGGATGAACCCTAAGTAAATCTTGTTTATAAAGTACTGATTTTATATAATGATTAAACTGATAAGCATGAAGTATAAATGTCTTGAAGGAGAATAGGATGAATATTAATATAGTTCGAGTAGTCTTTGAAGGTCTTTTCATTTTATCTTCTAAATTGAATAAGAACATTTGAGTATGAATTAATGTAAAAAAAAAGACATGCATACATTGTTCTTAAAAGATGGGAACAGGTCAAAAGCATGAGTGGTTAAATATTTGAGTATGAGGTTGATTGTTGAATTAGTAAGAGTTCAATGAGACTAATTGAATGACTTGATTGAACTGGTTGTTTTGGAGTTCTATGAGCATATTGAGTCTTGGGAGAAGTATCAAACACTGAATTAGGTGAGAGTAAATAATAACTTAATCCCAATAACTACGTAGCTAGTGTGGAAGAGGATGAAACTGTTAAAGTCAAATGCTTTCTTATTGTTCCAAAAAGAGGACTTGATTTGATTGTAGATCCAATGACATTGATTGTTCCTTACCTTGGAAAAGAATGGAACTGGTGTGGTAACAATATCGCTTCGTTGTACATCCTAACTCATAGGTTATGATTATCGGTCAGAGAGAAACCCCAATTAGGACATGATAGTACTCGAGATGATTGGACTGAGTAGGTTATTGATGAGCTTTTCTAAGCCATAGTTTTACCTTAAAACTTTTGTGTATTTCACTTAGTTGAGTTATTATCCTGAGTTGAGTTATCATTTTGAGTTGAGTTGCCTGAGTTGAGCATATCTTGAGTTTTGTTGTATTCCAGCTATTTTATATTCCATGCATGTATTAATGTCATTTGGAATTGAATCTTTTTATGATGTATATACATATGCTAGAGTCACTACAAGAAAATAGGTCTTTAACGAGGGAAAATTCCATCGCTAAAAGTATAAATTCAGTCGTTATTAGTCAATAATGACTAGTGAAAATTTCGTCATCACCGGTCGTTAAAAGTTTCACCGTTAAAAATTTAACGATCGGATTAAATTAGGTCGTTAAAAAAGCTTTAACGACAATAAAAATTCGGTCGTTATACCTCCTTTCAGAAATCAAATTTTTTCTGCACTAATTGATATTCTTGTTATTAAAAAAAAAGGCAAGCCCGATGTACTTTCGAGGAAGGGCCCGACCACAAGGATCTATTGTACGTAGCCATACCTTGAATTTCTGCCAGAGGATGTTACTAAAGTTTGAACCGTGACTTTCTAGTCATATGACAACAACTTTACCTGTTGCTTCAAGGCTCCCTTCAGTTCTAGTTATTAAAACTTTAATTATAACCACAAATCAGATCAACAAAAGTGCATATACACACTCACATATACAAATATGTGCACATATGAAAACATACAAATTGATTATATTAATATTGAATTTCATAGTTAACTATAAAGAATGATATTGCGTAACGTTACAAAATATAGACATACAAATTTTATGATATTATATTTTTAACTCTTAGTAAAAGAAAAACTAGAATATCTTTAAACAATTTCTTAAATATGAAATGCATTCTTCCTCTGCTTCAAAAATTTTCTGTTGTTTATAAGTTTTTACACTTTTTCTGAGGATGAGTTCTTCAAACTGCATGATCTGTCAAAAGACAAGTATAAAAAATTCATGTAAGGTAATTAATAACACCTAATAACTATTATGTTCTTTTTTCTTTTTCGCGAAATCAAAGATTAACTATAATGAAATATAAAATTTGTTTCTATTCTCACAATCAAATAAAAGGAAAGTTGGGCTTTCTAGTTCTAGACATAAAGTTGTTTGTTTTGTATTTTGCACCTTAAGTTTTTGACTTTTTGCATATTGATTCATGGATAAAGTCCTCAACTTCTTTTAGTTTCATTTTTTATATTAATAATATTTACCTAATATAATTAATTCAATATTATTAAAATATTATGAGATACAAATCAATTATATCATCTTAAATTTTAAATAATAAAAAAATTACGACTTCTTAATTAATTTATTAACTGATTATATGTCATGTAAAAGCTTTTTAAATTATCTGTTTGTAAAAATTTCACTTTATACTTTGCGAACTCAAACGAATGATTTTTCTTTGTATACACCTGTTAGTTTCACAACGAATAATGAAAAAAAAAGTTGACATAATATATAATTTTTTATTAGAAGAAACATTATTGCTGAATACTGATTCTTAAGTCTATTGGTCGAGGTAATTTGCAAGTGGAGAAATATCCATCCTCTTTAGAAGATTACTTACTACCAAATTTATATAACTTTTCTACCTTAAATTAATCTCATAAGCTTATAATTATTATTTAATATTATTACTTCTATTTTTAATTTTTTGTTTCATTACAATTGTTTGTATTGAGCTACTTTGTCTTGCATCTTTGCAAAGGTCAAGTAAAGATGAATAAATTGTCTCTCAAAATAAAAATATATACAGAAACTATATCAAGAAAATATTTAAGTTAAAAAAATTGTGTCAAAAAGATTGTAACTAAATGATTTTACAATGTTTCAAAATTTTATATAATTGACTATAATAAGAATGAAGGATAGAGTTATTAGAAAATAATACATTAATAATTTTTTTCTTTTTACTTAACTTTTTTTTATTATGAAATAAGCAAAATTATAAAATATGGAGGATTCTTATCGGAATGATGGAATGATTAATAAAACATCACTTGTTATACTTATATAACATGATTTGGTCTAATCTCTTTGCATTCATATTAATTAAAATATATTTTTACACTAACTAATATGTTTTAAAGATGGGGTGTTATGTTTTTGATGATCAAATTTATCCCCTCGTTAATGTTGAATTAAAATTTAACTTTAACAACCGAAAAAAATTTTGATCATTATAAATGTATTTATAACAATCGGAAAAAAATTTGATCACTAAGTATATTTATAACGACAAAAAAAAATTTGGTCGCTATAAGTATATTTATAACGACCGAAAAAAAATTTGGTCGCTATAAGTCTGTTTACAACGACTAGATTCAGTTCCTTCCATTAAGAAATTGTTGTTAAAAGTCTTTTTTCTTATAGTGAGATCATCAGTAGGCGCTCCGTTGAAGATCTATTTCACCCCAAACACTGTGGTGAGACCTCATTACACTTGAGGATCTGTTTACGTTTCTTCTTGGAGTTTTGGTATTTATTTTGATTTTTCGAGGTAATCGTGAACTTGTCATTGACATCATCTAGGTGTTTATAATTAGAGGCTTCATAGACAAATGATGGATTAGAGTTGATGTTTCTGTTTCTTAGACTCGTTCTATCAAACTACTCTTAAAATAGTGAATTGATTTAGATTGTTGGTTTTTAGAATTGTTAATTTGTTAGTCACTGACTGATTGTCCACCAAAATGTTCTCTATATGCTTGATTGATTCGTTCATTGTTGATTGAATGAGTGATCAAGTCAAGTGCTCTGCTTAGAGATCAACAATAGTTTTCGAGTGCCGGTTACTTCTAAGATACCCTCTTGGGACATAACAACTTTCGTACTATTTTGTCACAACACAATTTACCTAAGTGGTAATTAAGCACGCCCTATATATGTTTGATATGACTTATTTTGATTTTTCTAAATCTTTTTCTTTAATCAGTGTATACAGGTAGGTACTTAGCTTCTTTCAATTGGGTAAACAACTTGGATCTTTAAATTCCATAATAAGCTCATTACTTGACTTGATTGCATATTGTACTCCCATGGGTCATGCATACAGCTAAACCCTACATTGGTTTGTGTGTAGGTGAGATATCATCATGTTTTGATTTGCTATATCATATTATATTAAATATGACTTGTTTTGATTGTTCTATATCATCTTCTTTAGTCCATACAGATAGGTTCTTGTTTCAGGTGGTTAAACAATTTGGATATCTAGATTTCATTGATCACTTGATTTGGATGCCAATGAGTATTCCTATGGGCCATGGGTAGCCCCTATTTTGTTAATGTGCAGTTGAGATATCTTCATTTAATTTGCTATTACATCAATCTATGTTTAACATGAATTATTTTGATTGTTGTTGATATGCTCCATGCATTCATACAAAGAGGTCCCATTATAGTTGGGCAGAAATTTTGAATTTTTAGATTATACGATACACTTGTTCGGTGACGAATTTAAAGATTTATATAAAAAAATTAAATTTTTTTTATTTGAAAAAAAAGACCTACAATGTGATACTTAGAATTTGAACTTGTAATCACAGGTGGATCTAGCTCTCAATGAGGGTATGCATTCGAAAATTTATATTGTTATATATAAGGTAATTTTTTGATTTGTATATATTATATAGCGATTCTGAATCCCCTAAGTACAAGAATAGAGATTAACACAATATGATTAGGGTCTCAAAACTCATCCTGAGGTTCATACTTCACATCAAACATTTTATTTTTTAATCTCTTTGCGGCTACCCAATTTTTACTTATATCATTGGGATTCAAAAATTTATGCATAATAAAAAAATCATTTTTTATTTTATTTTTCAATAAAAGATATTCAATTGAATTCTCTTGATTCTACGTAACTCTGCCGATGGGGCAACCGATAAATTCGTCTTGTGTCTCTCCCTCACCTATTTTTGTATAAAATGCATAAATTGACATTACAATTTTTGTCAAATAGATATTTCAAATGTATAGTCATGATTCAAATTTGTTGAAGTTACAGTGAGTATCATTAAGTATTATAACTATTCATGTTGCTTATTGCCGGTGTGAAGCCTAGCATGTATATTCCACGTTAGTATTGTTGTCTCAAACGTTGTTTGCTCTTTAGGTTGAAAGCATATAGACATGTTCAGATGAAAATGAAAGAGATGTGTCAAATGAAGGGATTATTAAATATTAATTGTGAAATTCTCAATTCATGCAAAAAGAAGTTTGGTTACAATTTCAATTCAATTGATTTTGTGAATAAAAGTTGTAGAATTGTCTAGAACAAACTACCCGTTAGTTAAATTTTGACAAGTGTCTATGGATGCAAATTTTGTTAGGTAATGTTAATGGGGAAAACACAGTGCTAGTGGAAATGTAGGGCAACTAGGGACATGGTCTTTCTTGCTTATGTATTACTAGGTCAATTTGGACCTACCTAGGTTATTTCACAAGCACAACTAAAAAAAAATCGACCAACAGAATTGGACAAAAATTATAATTTTTTAAAAGAAAATCCACACAGTCCCTCGATTTTAATTTTACATCAACGGACAAGATTGATTTTTTGAGGTGCAAAAATGCACTTGAAGAGTATAAATGAAGATGAAAATGTTTCATCGAACATGTGCGATCGAGTGGTAGAATTGTCGAAAGTCATAGAAAATACTTGGATTTTGTTCCAATTGTAGCTACATTTTATTTTATGAATATTTTTGAATAGTCGACCAGTGAGCAAGGTTGACTCTCTGTTGGTTTCATAAAAGCGTGAAGGCAAAATGGATGATGTATACTCTATTAATTTTCCTTACAAAATTGACTTTCTCTCGATTTTGATCCTCAATATATATATCGAGTCATTTTTTTCCTTGGTGATGATTAAAAAAAATGAAAAGCCATATATCACCAAGCTTTTTCTGATTTTTCTCAGATTTAAACCCTCGATTTCCTGGATTTTCACCCACTTAATTTGAACACAAGATTACAAATGTAGATGCTGAGCAAAATACCTAAATCAAATAAAAAAAGAGTTACTTTTGGGAATGATTTCCTCGAAGATGTCATTTAATGTTTTTGTCTTCTTCCAATTTTAGTGAAATATTCATTAAAGAGTATTGTTGACAAAATCGAGATATTTTTACTTCTTTCGTCGTAAATTAATTTAATTTTTATTTTTTAATATTTAAAATAATTAAATTATTTAAAATTCAAGATAAATATTTAAAATTTTTGTCATATTTGTCCTTTCATCTATTGAAATTTTATATTTTCTTTGAGATAAATTATATTGTATATATATGACTTTACAAAGAATAATTGTGGAAAATATGAATTATATTTTGTCTTTAAATATTTTTCTAAATATGTATGCATACCTTACAAATTAAGTTAAAATGAGACGAAAGGAGAAATCCATAGTAATTCAACCATAAGAAATACAAATTAAAATGAAAATTATAATCATGTAAGGAGCCATTGTCACGCCCCGAGAGGGTACCCTAGACGTAGCCAGCACTTAAAAACTATTGTTAGCCCTCAAGCGAATCACTTAGCCTCATCACATTCATTCAATCGATAAACTCGAGACAATCAGCGGAAGACTAAGGAAAGTAATGGGCACATCTCATCTAGTCTCAAAATAATAATATCAATAAATAAAAGGGCTAGTAGAAGAAACTCGCCAACAAGTCTTAACATCAACATTCGGCTCTAGTCTATGAAGCCTCTATCACTATCAAGTAGTGCTAATGACAGACTCATGGCTACCTCAAAATAAAGCAACACTGATCAAATCTAACTCTAAAAGCAAGATGAAAATAAATCTAATGATTCCTTCGAAGTAGAGGAGGCTCACCAATCAGCTAAACGTCTTAGACCCTCAATGATGCACTTGCTGACAATCCCTAATCCATATATCTGCATCATGAAATGATCCAATGCCGAACGGCGTCAGTACGTGGAATGTACGGTATGTAAAACAGTTGAATGAAACATAATAGGTAGAATAATATGGTACAACATCAACTCAGAATAATAACCAATCAAAATGTCAAATGTCTATCTAAAGCAAGAATAAACAGCAGACAATGACGCATTAACATCAATCACTCATACCATCACATCAACATCAGAGTACCATCAATGAGGAACCTATCTGCGAATTTCTCTAACCGACAATCATCACCTATAAGCCGCTGATGGTACAACGAAGTGGTGTTGTTGCGACATCCATCCAATACCTTGCCGGGGTAAAAGATTTTTCTATCAGTGGATCCATAATACCATTAAGTCCTCTTTTGGGACTAAGGAAACACCTGCTTTCACGGTTCAATCTTCTCCTACGCTGGCCACATAGTTAATGAGTGCGAGTAGGACTCACTCTTGGTCATTTCAGTGCTTAATACTCCTCCCAGGACTCAACATGCTCATAAGCTATTAAACATCAAGATTACTCATCCTTCAGTCTCTTTTGGACAAGAAACAACCACTCATCTCATCAATCATCAACTCAATGGATTAAGAACATTCTTTTAAGATTAAGTTCAACCTCTTTAAGACTCTAAGGATATCTGTCTCATCAACATCATCATCAACATACTCAATTCAGGACCAAAACCACATCGACAAGCACATTTATATCATCAAGGCTCTAGACTCATCTCCTAAGTTCGTTCTTACATCCTTTCGAAAGTTAACATATAGGGCTATGCAATATCTCATGAAAAATATTAAATTTAAGAAAAGAAGTTTATGATGATCATCAACGTATGAAAATACATGTAAGTAATATAGTTTCAAGAATTTAATCAAGATAATACTTCATGAATCATGTATATGGACTCGTGGATCCTCAACTCATCTATGACCATCTATGAGGCATATGGGAGAACAATCTCATGCTTTTTGTTTATCCTTACATACCTGAAAAGTTGATATTACAATGAAAATTTGATGAATACTAACTTTCTTGGAGAAAATCTTCGATCTCGATAGTTCCTTTAGAGTGGAAGAACTTGGAAAGGCATTGTTTGAAGGGCTTCTCGTTGATTCTTGAATTCTTGACTTAGAATTTTTAGAGTTCTTAATGAAGAACCCTACAGTTTTAAAAAAGAAGAATCAAGAAGTCCTTTCTTGGAATTCTTGAATTTATCTTCTTGAAACCCTATATTATGATTTAAGATTCTGTTAGAGATTTGTGAATAGATGAAAAAGTTTGGGTTGGTAGATCAAAATTTATGAAGAATAACTTATCTTGAGGATGAATCTTGAAAGCTAATGCTAGCTTGATGACTTTTTTGATGATTCTTGAGCATTTATGTTTAGGAGTAAAGAAGAGGATTTTTTATTATGAAAACTGAAGTTTTATGTGTTTTGCGACCACAAATAGACCCCCAAAGGTTTTAAAATGAAAGTACCCTCCAAATAAGAAGCAAAAAACGTCATTAACTTATCCAGTAAGGGTCCGTGTTATGTCCGCGATGTGCTCCGGGCCCTGACCTTCAAACAACTCTACACTCCTTCACTAAAATGATTCTAACTTTCTACACCAAACTCTGATTAAGGCAAAATTGGATGCGTTGAAAAGCTAATTCAATTATCTTCGATTTCATATATTATTGGTCACCTAATTCATTACATTTTAGCAGATATGGTCATTTGAAGTCGACCCTTCTTTCTACCCATACGAAAACTTAGTTGATAGAGATTCATTGGATTTGACTTGATGTAGAAGATCCCTTATACTCGTTTATTGAACTTTGGGGGCGTTGGGGAATGACAAAAAGACCCTTCCCATAAAAAGAAATAAAACTTCACTCTGTAACACCATGTCCGTGTCGCGCCTAGGGCGCGAACATGTGTACTTTCGCGAATTTTCTCAAAACACGTTCTTTTTAGTCTACGTCAAAAATTTTTTAAAAAAATAAGTGTAAGTGCACATCCCTGGCGTGTCGCGCCTGGGGCGTGCGTCAACACTGTTTTCGTTTTAATTATGAAAAATTATCTTTTGACTCGTTTTCTCTAAAATCCGATCGAGACCATTTTCCCACTCAATTTTTTGCTGATCGCAAATCCGATCTCGAATTTTCAGTTGGAGCTTGAGAAGACGTGTTATGCGCACAATTCCATTCTAGAGGTATTTCGAAAATTTCACAGAGTGTTACAGTCATTTAATTTAAACATATATTATGCTGAAATTAGTTATGTTGGAAGCCTCAAATTAAAATGCTGAGATTAATTCTCATCATATTATAGTTTGTATTGACCGAATGATTTGTTATATTAAAAATGGTAGTATAAAGAACACAATCGACGGATTTTTATTTTGCTCCGTATACGGAGTACTAGATTGTCTCTATGCTTTGAAGAATGTTGAGAAATAACTTTTCGAAGAAAGAGTAGTATGTTTAGCATTTTAACTATTTTATTCTTGAAAAAATTATCTCTAGATTGATATTCCATTCAAAGACAAGAATAATTTAGTCTAACCTTAATTATTAATTTTAGAATAAATTATTTCAAATTTCATTAGTAAATAAGAAATTAATAATTCCTAAAAATTTATTTTAGAATTATCTCATCTCATCTATCGTATCAAATGTGGCGGTTCACGTGTAAGACTTGTTTGTATAAAACTTCACAAGGCAGACTTGTTTGTCTTGTAATTACTTGACATCGTGCGGTTGTTGTTTTTTTAATTTTAAAATATTTTATAATTATCAATATTGTGACGTAACATATTCTTTTAAAATATTTTAGGCTATCAATTATCATGATTAGTAGTATTTTTTTAATACTAAAAATAAGATAAACAAATTGCAACAGAAGAACCATATAAAATTACAAATGCACCCTCAAACTGGTCAAGCAGGCACGTCGACCTGCTGCCTACTTGAGCAGCTTAATTGTCTCTCAGTATATATAGTAATTTGCTTAGCCAAACATTTTGAACTCATTCGGTACAAATATAGGGATTAGTGATGCAAAAACTATTAATACATAAATTATTTTTTATCAAGTGTTTCGTTCATTATGTTTCTCTTAATTTTATGTTTGAATCAAAATTCTAAAAAAGAATTTCTTTTCAATTATATCGTTGAATTTTCATTGAATTTTCTAATTCATATAATTGGGTCGAGTTAGATAATTGCGGATTAATTTATTTATTTTTTGCTCTTCTAACTAGCTGGCAGACGAACAATTTATCATCATATTTGTTATTTTCCACTTGAATTATTTGAGAATAAATAATTTATTATTTTAATAAATGATCAATCACGAAATGTCAATTTTTAATTTACTAAAGATAAACCATCTACTTTTAAAATTGAAAAGACGGTAAACAACAGTAAAATCAAATAAAGAATCTATATTTACACATAAAATTTATAAATTGTAGCATAAATATAAAGTTAGTACCTTAAAATGTCATTTAACTTTGAGAATTTATCTAGCAAAGTCATTAAACTTTATTTTGTATCACCAAAACACTCAAGTCTTTATCTCAACAAAACCACTCAACTAAATTAATTATCAAAAAATTGACATGATTCTTTTTATATTATGTAAATATGAACCCACAAATAATATGGCAAAATATATTTATCTATATTATATAAATATGAACCTCATAAATAAATAAATTTATATCTTTGACGTAAATAGGAATCTACAATAAATAAAATTTAAAATTTTGACATAAAAAATATCTTTTTAATATTATGTAAATATTCATAAATAAATAAAGTGTGTGAGTTAGTTTATTTAAAAAATTTAGTACAAATCTACAAATATAAAACATAAAATAAAAAAATAAAGCAAATTTCATCAAATGGATTTGTGGGGTATTTTTTTTTTCTTTACATAGATTTATCACAAGATGTTAAATCCTATATATTATTAATACCATCAAATCAAATGTATTAATTATACATTCTATAATACCATGTGTGGTGTTCAACTAGTACATGAATTAACTATAGATAGGTCCAAAAATTCTATCAAACACAGAGGTGGTTCGATGGTGTTAGAAAAAAGCAGGACCGTCACAACTATAACGCCACTAAAGCAACCGCTTGGGGTCCCAAATTTTTCACGGCACCCAATTTTTTTCTATATATTTATATACGATTTATTAATAAGTTTGAAAAAAATGGGTAAAAAATATTATAGTAATTATTTGCTTTATTTAATATTCATTATAATAATTAACAAGTGTACATGGCTACTTATTGGTTGATTTATTTATATCTTGGTAATTATCATGAACCCAAACTATTATTCTAAGTAATCTACCTTGTCACGCCCTGGGAGGGGGTACCCTAGAAGTAACTGGCACTCGGAGATTATTGCTAGCCCCCAAGTGGATCACCTAGTCTCATCGCCTTTGTTCAATTAGTCCATTCAGCGGAAGATAATAAAAAAATAATAACTATCTAGTAGTGAGCTACATGACTATCACCATCACTATCAAGACATAAGCTAAGAATTTTGAAAAAAGAATAATCTCCATCTAAAGAAAGAAAAAGGAGAAGGAACCCTAACATCAGCCATCATCAATCTACATCTTTGAAGCCTCTATCATTACTATCTAAGATGGTGCCATGACAGGCCATGGCTACCACAATCAAAGCAAATAACTCATGATAAATACAAACAACAACAACATACCCAGTAGAATTTCACAAGTGGGGTTCGGGGAGGGTAGAATGTACGCAGACCTTACCACTACCAGAAGTAAAGAGGCTGTTATGAATGAATGATAAATATGTCCTCCGAAAGCAAGGGAAGACTCACCAAGTCATTGTCTGGAAATTCGTGAATCTCAATGATTAGGCTGTGAAAGTCCTCTGTCTAAAGAATCTGCATCACAAAATGATGCAGCGCCAAAAGAGGCATTAGTACGTGGAATGTACTGTATGTAAAATGGGCTAAAAATAAACAGTATATAACATCATCAACTCATCAACCACTCATCCTCAACTCAGAGTAGGAAATAGGACTCTATCACCTCACCATCCATCAAGACAACAAACAGTCATATCAACTTCAGAGTACTATCATCATGAAATCTATCTGGGAGTTTCTATAAATGACAGCCACCACCCATGAGCCGATGATGATACAACGCAGAGATGTCATTGCCACATCCGTCCAGTACCTTATCGGGGTACCGAACGAGTCTTTCGGGGATCCCAAAAGATGTCTGTCAAGCCCTCTGCGAGGCAAAGAAAACATCCACTTTCACGGTCCAATCCTCTCTTGCGCTGGCCACGTAGTTAATGAGTGCGAGTGAGACTCACTCTTACCCATTTTAGTGCTAATACTCCTCCCAAGACTTAACATGCTCATAAGTCTATCAATACATCAAGGATTTCCATCACTCAGCCCCTACGGGCAAGAACACTCAGCTCATCTCATTATCATCAACTCAAAGAGTACGATTGTTCCTCCAAGACTAAGGTTCAGTCTCATTAGGCTCTAAAAACACTAACTCAATCAGTTTCAGTCATCAATACCCCTATCTCTGGACTCAAATTCCAACAATCTACACATTCAAACAGTCAAGACTCTAGACATTACCCCTAAGTTCATTCTTGAAGTATTAAACAAGGGGAATCAATTTAGGTATGCAATCACACAACAATGCATATAAATAATAAATACGAGTATGATGATCATCAATTTGAGATAATGTATAGGAATTAAAGATGTCGTTCAAGAATTAAAGATAATGTTCAAGAAATTCTTCAAGAATCACTACTCGAGACCCATCAACTATCAATTGTCAACCTACTACATGTATTGGGGCACATAGAAGAACAATTTCATGCTCTCGGTAGCCTTTACATACTTAGGATGAAGATTGTACAAACCCTCAAAAAGAATTTGGACCCAAGCTTGAAACTCTCAACTCTTCTTATTTTTCTTCTGTCTGAACTTACATTTAGGCTTAAGAAAAATATGGCTTTTGAACCCTCGATCCCTAATAAGGAACTTTAATACACATTTTAAGACTCAAGAATGGATTGGGAATACCTACAATACCCTTCCCGTAATTAAAAGAAAAAGTTCAAAAATATGTACACTGGTCCAGGATGCGTCAGGGGCACAGGCTAGTGTATTTTCGTGATTTTCTGTAAACTTCAATTCCCATCGAAATTTTTTAAAAAAAGTTCAAGTGTGTCTCCGCGCCCCCTCCGAATCATGCTAGAGGCGCGGATCCACACTGTTTTGGAAAGAATTAACAAAAATTATTTTTCAGTCCGGTGGCTTTTAAATCGGGTTGAGACCATTTTCCCACTCGATTTTTCATGCTGATCGTAAATCTGGTCTCGAATTTTTCATCAGAGCTTTGGAAGATGCATTGTGCACATGATTACGTTTTAGGAGCATTTTGGTAATTTTACGGGGTGTTACATCATCTCCCACCTTGGGATCACTTATCCTCGAATGATGAGTAAAGGTTGAATAGAAATATGATTAACCTCAAAACTCATCTCATTCCTCACTCGAGAACTCTCAAACTCTCAACTATCCACCACCTATCTATCTCTATCTTAGACTCGGGAATAGGATTAGATAAATACATCAACTCAATGAAGGGAGACATTCAATAACATTAAAAATAAGGACATTTACCTTCAACATCATCATCATTTGGAACGAATAGGTGCGGGTATTTGAGTTTCATCGCTTGCTCAGCATCTCACATAGCTTCCTCAACAAATTGGTTCCTCCATAAGACCTTAACGGAGGCTATCTCTTTATTCCTCAGCTTACGAACTTGTCAATCAAGGATCTAGACTGGAATTTCTTCGTAAGATAGACTATCCTTCACTCCCGTGCTCTCAACAAGAATTGCTAAGGCCGAAACTCCCAAACACTTCTTTAACATTGACACATGGAACACAGGTGAACTCGATCTTACTCGGAAGGCAACTCTAGCTCATAAGCAGCCTTCCCAATACTTCTTACAATCTGGTATGGTCCGATATACCATAGACTCAACTTCTTCTTCTTACTAAACCTCATGAAACCCTTCATGGGTGACACCTTCAAATACACCCAATCATCCACCTCAAACTCCAAGTCTCTTCTCCTTACGTCCGTGTAAGACTTTTGACGACACTGTGTTGTCTTTAACCTCTCTCTGATGACCTTCACCTTCTCCATGGACTAGTGGACAAGGTTAGATTCGACCAATTCAGCTTTACCAACCTCAAACTAGCCAATCGGAGATCTACATCTCCTCCTGTATAAAGCCTCATAAGGGGCCATCTGAATGTTGGCATGGTAGCTATTTGTTGTACGCAAACTCAATCAATGGTAGATGGTCGTCCCAATTGCCTATGAAGTCGGTAACGTACACTCTGAACATATCCTCCAAGGTTTGAATAGTGCAGTCTGCCTGCCCATCTGTCTGAGGGTGAAAAGTTGTGCTCAAATTCACCTTCGTACCCAAACCCCTCTGGAAAGATCTCCAAAATTAAGAGGTAAATTGAGCTTCTCTGTCCGATATGATAGAAAAGGGAACCCATTCAACCTCACAATCTCTCGAATGTATAGTTGGGCATACTCCTCAGCCATATTAGTTGTCTTGACTGCCAAAAAGTGGGCTGATTTCATCATCCTATCAATAATTACCCATATCGAATCGTGCTGCTTTTGGAATCTTGGTAAACCAGTGATGAAATCCATGTTGATCACCTCCCACTTTCACTCAGGAATTTCAAAGTTCTGGGCCAGTCCATGGGGCCTCTGATGTTCAACCTTAACCTGTTGATAATTGGGGCATTTAGAGACAAATTCAACAATATCCCTCTTCATTCTATTCCACTAATAGACTTCCCTCAAGTTCTGGTACATCTTGGTGGAACCGGGGTGAATAGAATATATGGAGCTATGAGCTTCGGCCATGATTCTGTCTCGAACACCATCAACATCGGGCACACACAATCGACCCTGATATCTCAACACCCCATCTCCCCCTTTAGAGAAAACCATCACCTTCTTCTTATGAACCGCTTCTTTCAATTGGAATAGAACGGGGTCTTGATCTTGCTTCTCCTTCACTTCTGACACTAAGGATGAAGCAGAAACATTCTAAATATTGACCCCTCCCTCATTATTCTCCTTAAGTTGCACTCCCAATCGCGCCAATCTATGAACTTCCTTAGCTAGTTCTCTCTTTCCTTACTCCACATGAGCAGTGCAACCCATAGACATCCTGCTAAGAGGAACAAACAATAATGTCAGCCTTACCTGGATGGTAGAGAATGCTCATATCATAATCCTTGAGCAACTCTAGCCATCTTCTCTAACGCATGTTGACCTCTTTCTAGTTGAACATGTACTGAAAGCTCTTATGGTCAGTGAATACGTCCACATGCACTCCATACAAATAGTGACGCCAGATCTTAAGTGTGAACACCACCGCCGCCAACTCAATATCATAAGATGGATAGTTCTTCTCATGGATCTTAAGTTTTTTAGAAGCATAAGCTATCATCTTCACTCTCTACATAAGTACACATCCAATCCCACTCGGGATGCATCATAATATATCACGAAGCCCCCGTCCTATCTGGCAAGGTCAACACTAGTGTCGTAGTCAATTCGTAGTCAATCTCGTCTTCAACTCCTGAAGACTCTTTTCACATGTCTCGGAACACTGAAACTTAGCCTTCTTCTGAGTTAGCTTAGTTAATGGGGATGACAGAGAAGAGAAGCCTTCAACAAGTTTGTGATAGTAGCCTATTAAACCCAAGAAGCTCTTTATTTCTGTGGGAGAAGTGGGTCTTGGCCAGTTCTTAACCACTTCAATTTTCAGAGTATCTACCCGAATACCATCTCCTGAAACAACATGGCCCAAGAAAGCCACGGACTTGAGCCAAAACTCACACTTTGAGAATTTCGCATACAACTCATGGTCTTTAAGCGTTTGCAAAACCACTCTAAGGTGATTGACATGCTCCTCCTCATCCTTCAAATATACCAGAATGTCATCAATAAACACGGTCACGAGCATATCAAGATATAGTTTGAATACCCTGTTCATCAAGTCGATTAAAGTTATAGGTGCATTTGTCAACCCGAAGGACATGACCAAGAACTCAAAATGGTCATACCGTGTCCTAAAGGTGGTCTTAGGGATATTTCCCTCACTTTCAACTAGTGATAACCCGATCTGAGGTCTATCTTGGAAAAATAAGTGACTCCCTGAAGTTGGTCAAATAGATCATCTATCCTGGGAAGAGGATATTTGTCTTTATAGTGACCTTGTTCAGCTGTCGGTAGTCTATATACATTTTGAGAGACCCATCTTTCTTACTCACGAATAGGACAGGAGCACCCCAAGGAGAGACACTTGGTGTTATGAAACCTTTCTCTAACAAGTCTTTCAATTGTTCTTTCAATTCTTTCAACTCTGCAAGGGCCATTTTATAAGGTGGAATTGAAATGGGTTTGGTCTCGGGAAGGACATCAATCCCAAAGTCAATCTCCCTATCAGGAGTCCCTCTGGGCAGATCATTAGGAAACTCATTCACAATCGGGAGTGACTCAAGAGTAGAAGATTTGACATCCTCAGACTTAACTTGCACGAGGTGGCAAATACAACCCTTGGAGATCAACTTTCTAGCTCTAAGATAAGAGATAAATTTGCCCTTAGGGGCAACAAAAATCACTTTCTACTCTAGGACAAGCTCATTAGAAAATTAAAATTTAACAATTCGGGTTCTACAATCAATAGAAGCATAACAAGCGTGAAACCAATCCATGCCCATTCATCAAAAACAACCATTTCCAACTCTACCAAGTCAACAAAGGTGTCTCTATGATAAATAGACACTGCACAATCTCTGTAAACTCTTTCAGCTAAGATAGACTCACCAGTAGGAGTATAAACAACAAAACGTTCAACCAAACACTCTAGAAGAATCCCAAACTTACTGGCCACATAAGGGGTCACAAAAGACAAGGTGACACCCGGATCAAGTAATGCATAACAATCAAAGGTAAAGACTCGAAGATACCCATGATAACATCTGGTGCAGCCTCCTGATCCTGTCGATTACCCATAGCATAAAGGCGGTTCTTCCCGACTTTTGTACCTGTAGTGGTACCCTTTTGTTGATTGCTCGCGGAGGGGCTGCGGATGACTGTGGTCTGTTGCTCCTCTCATCTCATCTCCTCTTTGGGCATTCAAAACTGATCTTGTCCACACAAATAGCAAACATCTTTTTCCATACGGCACTCACCCAGATGAAGCTTACTGTATTTTCCACACGGTGGATTTCCCCTCGTGCCTTGACCTTAGGTCACACTGGCCTGATATTGAGCACTGGAGCCTTGAAATTCTGATAACCATGAGATTTCAGATAATATATGTTTGGCTGTACGGGCGCACTTGCTACAGATGGTGCAGGATAGGATGATTTCCTCTGAAAATAGGATTTGTCACCCTTATTTTGTCTCTGCGGCCTAGGCTCATATCCCTCTAACTTCACCTTTTTGTTCATTTGCTCTTCTCTACCCTTCTTCTTATCCTCCTCTGTCTGCTGGGCATATACCATAATTCTAGAGATGTCCATGCCCGAAATCAGCAAACCTGCCTTACATTCTTTCTGCACATGCCTGCCCAGACCAGACACAAACTTTCTCATTCTCAGCCCTCACATCTTGCACCGTCTCTGGAGCATACCTTGATAACTTAATAAACTCAAGGCTATACTCCTTCACAGTCATCCCTCCCTGCTTCAGATTAACGAACTCATCCACCTTCGCCTCCCTCAACTCTTGAGGAAAGAAGAGGTCAAGGAAGGTGGTTTCAAACTCCTCCCATGTTGCAGGCTCTGCATTCTCACCTCTACTCTCCTCCCAATGATTGTGCCACACATTAGCAACATCTTTCAGCTTGTAGGAGGCAAGCTCAACTCCCTCGATCTCATCAGCGTGCATCACCTTCAGAACGTTATACATATCATCAATGAAGATTTGTGGGTCCTTTTCTATCTTTGATCCCGTATACACTAACATGTTCATCCTCAAGAAATCTCTAAGTCTGGTGGCTGTTGAGGGATCCTGTGAGCTAAAACTAAGAGCTTGAGGACCTTAGTTATTACCTTGGGAGGTCACCAACTGAGTCAGCATGGTGATGGCTCCCCTAAACTCTGCCTCAGTAGTGGGGGCTGGCTGGGGCTGAGTAGGGGGCGCCTGTGGGACCTCAGTAGTCCTAGCAGGGCATCCCCGTCTCCTTGTATCCTTTTGAACTAGGGCCTCCGGTTGGGCATTCTCAACAGCTGGGGCTGCAGCATCTTTTTGAGCGGCTACTCTCTTTGGCGGCATTTTCTATAAATGCAAAAAGCACTAGTTAAACGGAATTTCCATAGAGTTAAACTCTATCACACTAATTCAGATCATCAAAGAAGGGTAACTCTTCCTAATGTCCTATAGCCTTCTGCTTATGAAGTGTGGTGCACAACACACCCATAAACAAGACTCCACGAGAAACGGCTTCATAGACTCCCTAGGACACTCGAACTCTATGCTTTGATATCAAGTTTGTCACGCCTAGGGAGGGTACTCTAGGGGTAATTGGCACTCGGAGACTATTGGTAGCCCCCAAGAGACCACCTAGACTCATCATCTTTGTTCAATCAGTCTATTTAGTGGAAGATAATAAAGAAATAACTATCTATTAGTGGCTACATGACTATCACAATTACTATCAAAACATAAGGTAAGAATTTTGAAAAAAGAACAATCTCCATATAAAGAAAGAAAGAGGGGAAGCAACCCTGACATCAGCCATCATCAATCTACGTTTATAAAGTTTGTATCACTACTGTCTAAGATGGCACCATGGCAGGCCATGACTACCACAATCAAAGCAAATAACTCAAGATAAATGAATGATAAATATGTCCTCCAAAAGCAAGGGAGGACTCACCAAGACTCTGTCTGGAAATCCGTGAACCTCAACGATTAGGCTGCTGAAGTCCTCTGTCTATAAAATCTGCATCATAAAATGATGCACCGCTAAAAGGGGCATTAGTACGTGGAATGTACTATATGTAAAATGGGCTAAAATAAACAGTATATAACATCATCAACTCATCAATCACTCATCATCAACTCAGAGTAGGAAATAGGACTCTATCACCTCACTATCCATCAAGACATCAAACAGTCACATCAACTTCAGAGTACTATCATCATGAAACCTATTTGGGAGTTTCTATAACCGACAACCACCACCTATGAGTTGGTGATGATGCAACGAAGAGATGTCATTGCCACATTCGTCCAGTACCTTGCTGGGGTACAGGACGAGTCTATTGGAGATCCCAAAAAAAGTTTTTCAAGCCCTCTGCGGGGCAAAGGAAACATCCACTTTCACGGTCCAATCCTTTCCTAAATTGGCCATGTAGTTAATGAGTGTGAGTGAGACTCACTCTTACCTATTTCGGTGCTAATACTCCTCCCATGACTCAATATGTTCATAAGTCTATCAATACATCAAGGATTTCCATCACTCATCCCCTATGAGCAAGAACACTCAGCTCATCTTATCATCTATCAACTTAAAGAGTACGATTATTCCTCCAAGACTTAGGTTCAGTTTCATTAGGCTCTAAGAATACTAACTCAATCAGTTTCAGTCATCAATACCCCCATCTCAGGACTCAAACTCTAACAATCTAAACATTCAGACAATCAAGGCTCTAGACATTACCCCTAAGTTCATTCTTGAAGTATTAAACAAGGGGAATCATGCAATTTAGGTATGCAATCACACAATAATACATATAAATAGTAAATACAAGTGATGATCATCAATTTGAGATAATGTGTATGAATTAAAGATATTGTTCAAGAATTAAAGATAATGTTTAAGAAATTCTTCAAGAATCACTACTCAAGACCCATCAACTATCAATTGTCATCCTACTACATATATTGGGGCACATGGAAGAACAATTTCATGCTTTGGGTAACCTTTACATACCTGGGATGAAGATTGTACAAACCCTCAACAAGAATTTGGACCCAAGCTTGAAACCCTCAACTCTTCTTTTTTTTCTTCTGTCTGAACTTACATTTAGGCTTAAGAAAAATATGGGTTTTGAACCCTCTATCCCTAATAACTAACTCAAGTTTTAAGACTTAAAAATAGGTTGAGAATACCCAAAATACCCTTCCCGTAGTTAAAAGAAAAAGTTCAAAAATATTTACTCTGGTCCGCGACGTGCCAGGGGCGCGAACCAGTGTATTTTTATGATTTTCCGTAAAATTCAATTCCCGTCGAAAAATCTAAAAAAAATTCAAGTGTGTCTCTGTGCCCCCTCCGCGTCGCATCAGGGGTGCGGATCCACACTGTTTTGGAAAGAATTAGAGAAAATTATTTTCGCTCCGGTTGCTCTTAACTCTAGTTGAGACCATTTTCCCACACAATTATTCGCGCTGATCACAAATCCGCTTTCGAATTTTCTATCGGAGCTTTGGAAGACATGTTGTGCGCGCGATTATATTTTAGGGGGGTTTCGATAATTTTACGGAGTGTTACATACCTTTTTCTATTTCTTTTTATGTTCTTACTCAATCATTATTGAATATCTAAAGTCTACCAAGCTGTAAAAGTTTTTGCAGTATGCAAAATATGTTGTTGTGTGTTTATAAAATGATCAAATTTATTTTTTGGAGTGTTCTTTAAATAAATTAATACTATTTTAATATTATTCAATCAATTTATCAAATTTAGTGCAACTATTTTCATACCATTATATAAACTTTTGAAAGTTTTGAGTAAGACTTGATTAATTTAACTTTCTATTATATTTTCCATAGAAAATGTTCTTTATTTGCATTTTTGCTTCAGGAAGTCTACATGCGTCCTACTTTCTCGAGATTTCACTTGTAGAATTACAATGAGTATGTTATAGTTATTCAATTTATATATGACAACTTAAAAAATAATGAAGTCTCTCTGTGAAATTTGGCTTTAGGCCCCCAAATTTATTGAGATGGTCCTCGAAAAAAGGCAAGTGCCTAAGCCCGCAAATTTGAGGGATCTCAATTTTCATTTTAGTAATAATAGGTTACAGAATTTTTTGTAGAAAAAAAAACTAAATGCTATTTATTGTAAAGATTATTTATTTCATATAAAAAGAAAAAATTATTAAAATAAATTTGGTACATCTGAAGTATGATTATATAATCAATTGAAAAGAATTACCGAATGAAATCAATTATAATATTTTAAATAATTCTCTATATCAAAGCGATAGAAGAATAAAATTCATAAGGAAATATATTAATTTATTTTTTTAAATTTAACGCCTCCATTTAATTTTTACTTTAGGCTACTAATATGTTTTAGCCGCTCCTAATCAAACATAATACTAAATATATCATAATATAATACATGAATTATTTCTCGTACACTGTCATAAGAATGGAGTAACAGAAGCAAAAAGTTCATAGAGAGTTGTAAGAGTATATACATATCATAAATCACACTCGCTCCGTTTTAATTTATATAATTTATTTCAAAAGCATAAATTTAAGTTGGTTAATATTTGACGTGAATTTAAACATTAAAAAATTATTTTTTTGAAATAAAATTACATATATAAAAAATATACTCCCTTTGTCTCATCTTATATGGACATTTTTCATTTTACACGGTTACTAAGAAATGATTAATGCAATAGTAAATTTTATAATTTTACCCTTAAATTATATCAATATACATTAAATTAAGTTAGTTTAATCTTAATACACTAATTAATGGTGGGGTTAAAATAATTAATTTTATCATAATTTAGTAAGTATCTATATAATATGAGACAAATATTTATAGAAAGATACTCATATAATATGAGACAGAGATAATATAATAAATATTATAAGTTATAAAAATAAAAAAAATTCAAAAATTAAAAAATAATGATAAAAAAATATTTTTTGACTCTTGAAAATTGTAGACACAAATTAAAACAGACAGAAGTATAATTTTCTACGATATGTTTGAAGTACCATTGAGAAGCGCACACGTGTACGATTGCCATCACTCTCAAGTATTTGGAGCAGGTATGCATGCGTAAAATAAAATCTAAAAATTTAAACCAGGTGTCTGCTTCACAATATAAGCATTCACTTCTTTCTTTGACTAAAAGTATTGCTCTAGAATTTTCTTTTTTTTTTAATATATATTAATTATATTACCCTCAAACTTAGGTTATGTGTATCTCTTAACAACTTCACACCATCTCAACTTAGACTTCCAAGACAAGAGGAGCAATTTCAGGGAATTTAGTGGAACAATTTCAGTTAAAATTATAGGAATACTTCGCTACAATGAAATTTATTACTCCACTTGTCTCAATTGAATTTACAAGATAATGTACACATGTTAACAAAATATTTAATAATAAAATTTACATTATACTTTTTACTATTACTCTTTTAAAAATTATAGTATATATTTTTTTTAAAAAAAAATTGGGGGTAGGGGAATTAGGAAAAATGAGGAGAGAATTACAACGTGAGGAATCAAATGTAATGCCCATTAAGATTACCAAAATACCCAAGATGAGAGAGGCACGCATAACACATCTTCCCATACTCCGATAGCAAATCCGAGGCCGGATATGCGACCAACATGAAAAATTGAATGGGAAAGTGGACTCAGTTGATTTTTAGAGCAACCGGATTAAAAGGTAATTTTTCGATGCGAAAATGATTTTCCAGTGAGGGTGTGCGACTTCACCCGCACCTTCCCTGGACTAACACTTAATTTTGTTCCAAAAATTTTCTACGGGATTAGAAAACTCGTTCGAAGAATTTTCGGTGAAAAACATTCAAAATTGATAGGGTCCACCTTGTT
This sequence comes from Solanum medicagineum, assembly GCA_026153255.1. Lineage (NCBI taxonomy): Eukaryota > Viridiplantae > Streptophyta > Magnoliopsida > Solanales > Solanaceae > Solanum > Solanum medicagineum. Next base: position 7,852,287 of record JAPFFP010000008.1, on the reverse strand, counting down.
CCGACGTGAACTTTGTTCTTAATTTGTGAGGGCATTCTAGACCTTTTCTAACCCCTTCCAAATTCAAAACACGATCTAAATGTGTCGTTTTGAGTGTAGAAAGGGTTTTAAATCCCATTCGAAGTCCTTTCTAAGTTTTTGATAAAGACTAGAGCTAAAGAGAAGAGAAGAGGTGCGAGAAATTGAGGAGTCGAGGAGAATTCTCTGAGGTTAATTGTCAAAAGCTTCACACTAGGCATGTAAGGCTAAACTAAAGCATGAGATTGTTCTCTTGTGTGCCCAATTGACGGTAATAGAGGAGTTGAGAGTCCATGAGTCCCCATACATGTTTTTTGAAATACTTTCTTAATTTTTTTCTTGAAATTTATATTTATTACATGTCTTTTCATATGTTGATGATCATCATAATTTTGTTTTTTTGAATTGAATACTTTTAATGAGATATTGTATAAACCCTGTATGTTAATATTTGAAACATGCACGAATGAACCTAGGGATAGAGTGTAGAGCCTTGACATGAGTATGTTGATCCTAATCTTCATGAGAGTATGAGGTTGAGTTAATTGAGCTTGATGATCCTACGAGTATTCATAATTGAGTTCTAGAGTTCTATCTAAGTGACTTCTTATTGATGATGATTTAGGTCTTTGAGTTCTTAGACGGACATTAGTTGATGAGTTGATTGATGTTAAGTCGAAAGACCCTTTTTGAGTTGAGTTGATGAGATGATCAGAGTCTCTATGAGACTAATTGAGATGATGAGTGCCTCCACGAGGCTAATTGAGATGATTTATTGAGATGGATGAGTTTATGAGCATTGAGTCTTGAGAGGAATATCGAGCACCGAAATAAGTAAGAGTAAATTCAAATCACACTTATTAACTACGTAGTCAAGCATAGGTGAGGATTATAACCATTACATTTTGTTGAGGTTCTCTCTTGAGTAGAAGTCCCTGAAATCAATAGAGGACTTGTTGAGGCTGAATCCCTAGTGGATTCGATTCATTCCTTACCTAGCAAGTATGGAATGATTTGGTAATATCAGCGAGATTGTTGTACAATCACTGGCTCATAAGTGATTGTTGTCGGATAAAAGAAACTCCTAGAATGTTCCCACCTTGAGTACTCTGAGATGAGATGAGTTGAGTTGATTGGTTGATGGATCACTTGTCTACTCTTTACTCTTGCTTCAGATAGACATTTGATATTCTGATTGAGTATTATTTTGAGTTGATGTTGTTCCTATATTATTCTACCTGTTTCTGTTTCACTCAGTTATTTTACATACTAGTACATTCTACGTACTGATGTCCCATTTTGAACTGCATTGTTTTATGATGCAGAGGCAGGTACTAGAGGTCATCAACAGGCGCACCGTTGAGGATCTGAGCATTTTAGTTGAGTTGGTAAGCCTCCCTTACTTTGGAGGATCATTGCATTTATTTTCATCTTGCTTATTAGAGTTAGACTTGAGATAACTTTATTTTATTTTGAGGTAGCCATGCGTCTGTCATTGGCACCAATTGATAGTGATAGAGGCTTCATAGACTAGAGTTGAGTATTGATGTTGAGACTTGTTGAGTTAGTTTCGTTCATACTAGCTTATTTATTTAATACGCTACTTGAGTTATAGATTTGCTCATTCTTATTTTTAGTCTTCCCCTGAGTTTTCTGAGTCATATTGAATGAATAAATGTGATGAGGTCAGGTGGTTCGCTTGAGGACTAGCAATAGTCTCTAAGTGCCGGTCACGTCTAGGGTACCCTCCCGGGGCGTGACATCGAATCCTCACCAATAAGGTGGGAGTTCAAGTAGCTAGCCAACTGAGCTACTAAGATTTCCCCTAAATATAATATTAATTTATCTCCTAGAAAATATAAAAGCTCAATAAATAAAAAGGCAAATATAGAAAAAGTTTCAAACATTCACATTGAACTTTGAATAATTCAAATATTTTGAACATTGAAAAAAACCTGAAAAAATTCAATTAACTTAGAATGGGAGAAGTATTTATTTTGTTTAAATTAAACTATTTGAATTATATATATCTGATTGCTGAAGATGTCATTCATTTGTTTTTTTAATATTTAATCATACATAACCTGTTTCTATAAACATAATAAATATATATTTAAATCATTCACACGAAATTTAAGATTTTTTTTTTTTTAAAAATTATGATCTGATAATATTTTACATTTATGTGATTAATATAAAAGGAAACATTTAAAATATATTTCTAGTAATAGAAAGATGATACTTTTTATAGAGACAAAAAAAAAATGGAGTGTTTAAGTGAGACAAAGGTAGTATTTGATTTTTTTTTAAGAATTAATGTTCACAAGTGATGATGAAGATGGTTTGTATGTAGTAGGGTGAGGATAATAATTGATGTTAGTGATAAATAATCAAGATAGTGATACCTGTGATAATGGAGAAGTTTTGCGTTCTAGTTATTAGCGTGATGAAGATGGTTATGATGGTAAATTAAGTTGATTGATGTTAGTAACCGTTAGTTTTGCAGTGATGGCTATAGAATGTTTGGTATAGTAGTTAGCATCAACCCAACAAATGTCATACTTTATTCGTTTCATTTTAGTTGTCAGATACAATAAAAATAACTGTCCAAAAAAGTTGAAATTTAAAACAATCAAGAGTCAAGAGAGAATTAATTATTTTTCTTCTACTTTACCTTTAACATTAATTGTTTTATAATTAAAAGGCACATATATAATAAAAATTTAATTATTTATAAAGGATATATTAGTCAAACAATACTTCTAATTATTTTTTCTTAATGATTATATTAGACCTTATTATGATAAGTAAAATTGAACGAAGAAATATTAACTACGAAATTATTAGGTACAGCTTGAAATCATCACTAAATATTCATTTCTTGAGATACGAAAATATTTTATGTTTAAATAATTTGTGACAAAAATAAAATATTTCATAGCAAAATTTTGTCCATCAAAATTTTTTCACCAAAAAATGAATTAGAAACACCTGTTGACTACATTAGTCCTGAATATAATCCTCATGGACATTATTTTGTCATTATTGATGTACCAACTGGTGACAAATTAATTTTTCTCTTAAAATTAGTTAAAATTTGGATATGAAATTTTTTTATTACAAAAACTATATTGATAAATTAGACAAATTATATTTTGTAGTTAATTATTATAAACTTCAGCCCTATAATTTAACGACCTGGACCTCTCATTATGAATGAGCCAATTAAAAAGGAAATTGGGTCAGAAAGCTTTTGAGTAATAAGTAAAAAATTTTAATCTTACATCAGTTTTGAACGAAATCTAAGTTATGGGAGGTCTAGGGTGAGTACTTTCAGTTGTTCGTCAATTCAAGTACTACTCTATTCTTACCTTAGTCTAGTTTTTCCTGTTTGATCACTCAAGGACGAGTAATGGAAATTGACATTTATTGTAAAGATCTATCACTGTTGTTATGAATAGGTCAACAAAGAAGGGAATTGGACAAGAAAACTCCTAAGTTGTTATTCAAAAATTTAAGACTAAACTAAACTTGGACAAAACTAAGTCGTGTGAGGTTTTGAAAAACATGATAATATATTGAGGATTGATTTATAAGTTTGATTTATTGAGTTAATATCCAAGATAATAAGGAGTATGTACAGCTTTATGAAATTGAATTTAGATGAGTAGAACTCTCAAAATTGATTTTGACGCAAAAGGTATATTTTTTTAATATCATGATTTGAGAATGTATTGTGAAAAAGGGAATTGGGACATGAGTTATGAAGTTTCTGTCTTCATGAAATCTGCTACAATGAGGCGAATTTTGTTATGACGGGACAATCACGGATTTAAGTCAGAAAAGTCCTAAATTCATTCTTATTTCCTCTCACATCGTCCTTGAGAGACTAGAAGAGACCAAGAGCTTTTCTTTAGCTTTTCATCTGCTTCTCGACAAAGGTGAGTTAATCGTTCCCCTAACTCGTAAATTAATTTCTAGACCTTAGAATCTAGAGGAATAATTACAGGGGAAGATTTTGACCTACAATTAATGTGGGGGTGGGGGTGG
>JAPFFP010000008.1:7807424-7821290 GCA_026153255.1 Solanum medicagineum | reverse complement strand
ATTTGCTCCTCAAATTGAATAGCCAAACATAGAGTGCTTCTCACCAGAAGCACTTTTAAAAACATTTTTGAAAAGAGAAAAAAGATCTCACAAAATAAGTTGATTTTAAAAGTTTGGCCAAACAGGATACAAGTTTTAATCCTATATATGGATCTTTTGCTTCCATTGCATCCTGTTGTTTGCTAAGATTGTAAGACCTCCAAGAGATTGCAAGTCTTTGAGAAGACTTTCACAAGATTTTAGGTCTATCCTATCCCTCCCCCTTCATCGCCATTTAGTCATCAGCGTTCAATCATATAATCAATGCTACAACTAGATTTACATGTATATCTCGCATTCTACGCTAGAAAAATGAGGCAGGCGATTTAGGCCATCGCTTGCTACATAATCTCACTGTTTACTAACTCAAAAAGGAATAATCTGGATTTGTCTGTCCATCAGATGTAGCTTCGACAATTTAGCTTTTAGTGATTGTCATTCAACTTTGAAGCAGGCCCAATATGCAAGAAAAGCTGGAGTGCGCCTATTTGGCTTGAAGTTTAGGATAGATATATCCTCATAGTTTGGCTAGCTATTTTGCTCGGACCCTCCAAAAATGTTGTCGCACCCCTATCGAATTCTTCAAAATGCATTACTTTTTGAGGAACCTAAGCACACCGTGACATTTTTTAAGAGTCCAAAGTAACATAGCTGGCTAGCGATGATATTTAACTAGAACTAGAAGTTGAAAGCCTAACCAGACACAATATACCGCAATTTGGCAATAATCAAGATCGTGCATAATATAATACGTTGGTCCTTTCCGTCCCTAGCATGATTAATGTGAAATCTAGTTCAATCCATCTCAACTTGGGCTAAACCATAGTGCCAAATTCAACATTTTGAAAATACTATGTTGACCATCAAGTTTTGAAGAACAAAACCCCCGCCTCAGGAAAGGACAAGGAGGACTAAATGATGTAATGCTGGTATCTCCAGAAGCAAATCATGTGATAGAACTGAGAAGGCTGCATGGTTAAACAAAATACACTTCACATTATGAACCTAAAGTCGACGATATATTGGGTTAAGGTGAAGAGGTAGCCTGCTCCAACTTATTTTTTCTTGGCATTATTGTTTGTATGCTTAATCCAACATGCTAATTATATAGGCACACTTATTTACTTCACCAAAACTAACTCTTTACCTTTTGTTATTTTTTGCTACGTTGCTCGGACTCTTCAAAAAAGTCAATGGGTGCATGTCTGATTCTTTAAAAGTAGTGTATTTTTGGAGAATCCGACGCAGGTGCGGCATTGAAATTGACGAGTCCATGCAACTTAGATTTTTCACAATTATTTTTATTCCCCAAAACATAGGTTGATTGGTCTTGATCCTTAAACGGACTGAGTTATGGTAAAAACTAAGGTCCAAGAGAAGGATGACTGAATCCAATGAATTATTAATCATGAATCGATCACTGCTACGAACCTCCTAGTACCTGTGGAAAATACAAAAGTCTCGCAAAGAAGGCCGGATACAAATGGCTCATCTGGAGGAAGAACCAGAGATATTGAGGGAAGAGCTGCAACAGGTTTGGGAGCCAAACACACTGTAATCACCTTTCTGCACCCACTTCGTTTTCTGTACCTGAAATCACATTTTCCAGGAACACTTCCCCTCATATACACATTCACCTCCAATTCCCCTTGCCAATTTTGGCCTACCTCTGTCACTCCCGGCAACTTGCCAAACTACCAGACAAAATCCATGTCCCATCTTACACATAACTCCCACCTACTCTTCCCCCTGCAGTCATGACTACACCAAACTTGTAATTACCAACTCAGGCTGCTACTATGCCTGCTAACCCAACGATGCAGCACATACTTGGGGCACATATCGCCACTTCCTATGAGCTACCTATGCCACCTGTATATGCAGTTGGATCTCCTACATTCATGACACAGATTATGGTCAGAGTCCTATACAAGGTAGATCAGTACACAGAAATAGAGAAGGATGCCCGATTGAAAGAAGAAGAATTGATAGCCAGCCAACTCCACATACGAGAAAGGCAGTGAAAAGCTTGCAGATCACCAGGGTAACCGAGAGCCTGGACTATGATGACTTATGCACCCAACCAGACATCGACATGCCAGTGGTTTACAAGCCAACCTAAGTTCGACATATTTGATGGAACGCATGATCCTCATACACAGTTGAGAGCCTACTTCAACAAGCTAGTGAGTGTACAAAGAAATGGGAGTTAAGGATAAAAAAGTTCATCCGAAGTCTTTTGGGAGAAGCCGTGACTCGGCACACTTATCAGAATCCTCGAAATTACGTGAAAGGCAGAAAATGGAAGACTTGTCAGGATCCTCGAGAATCATGTGAAAGGCAGAAAATGGACAAGGATTTCATGACACTTTAGGTTCAATATCAAAATTAACTCAAACAAATTCTCATTAGCCAGCATATAGAAGAAACCGTTGGAATATTTGTGATGTAACAGTTGTTTTACTCTTCTCTGCAATTTTGTTGTAAGTTCTACTGGAATACTTCTTGAGTATTCCTTTGTTCATAATACAAGTTACCTTTCTCAAAAAAAAAAAAGGAAAAAAAAAAGAAACCGTCGGATTCATTTCAGAAATATGCACGGCGCTGGAGAACTGAAGCCTCCAAGGTCCAACTCGCCAAGTACTCCATCTGAGTTCAAGAAGGTATTTATTTCGACAAGATGACGAGCAAGAAATTTACAGAAATGGTCAAATGGGAGACTACATAGAAGAAGACATCAAATCTGGAAAGAGTCAATCTATGGTCACACAACAAGCCACAAGTAAGGCCACACAATCAGTTCCATTGGTACTGTCAAGAAGAAAAAGGAAGACGTCTCTGCCGTCACACCTTAATACCGTCACGGAGATCATTCCGCCAGCACCCCAAAAAACCCAAACAATTGTAGACTTAAAAATAAAAAGAAATAGATAGAGGGTACAACCATCAAAACCTACTTAACTTCATTCAGAGAAGAATAATTAAAGTGAAAAGGTAGTGTTTTGATATGTTCAGGCATCATTTCTTCAGATTTTCTGCTTCATTTCCAATAAATCACATGCAAAAGAGACGCAACAGCATGGATAAACTATGGACATACCTCCTTCTAGCATTCCTCCTCTTAAAAGGACCCCTGCTGAATGCCCAATCAACATTTATAGTCTGTGCGAGAAACTCAGCTCCATCCTTCTCACTTATAGCTCTTTGTGCTTCTTCAAAGTTCTCATATTCTATAAAAGCATATCCCTACACAAACAGTTCACTTCAACTAACAGAATAGAAAGGACCTGCTCCAAAATAATGAAATGCAAAACACAAACAGTAACTGCATAAAGTCAGATGACTCCCTCCAATAAAGAAGGGCACTCACATGAAGAGCTGTCCTATCTAGAGATTTGAAGACCCTCAATAACAAATTATTGCATTCTAAAGACAACAAATGACTTCTGATATGTAAATCTCTGATTCTGTTCCAACATGGAACATATTCATGGCTGCATGCATACATAAGTCTGTGCTAAATTATTAGCTCTTAAAAAGTTTCCGGTCACTAGTGGATGACTCAATGGTCGAACATCCACCCTAGGTAGAAATGAGAACCATCTAGGTGTGAGTGCTACAGAAAGCACTTCAAAATTATCTAAACTAGCTAAACTATTAACAAGGAGTGCTCTGCTCTTGTTACTACATTGGATTTTCTTCATTGAAAAGGGACCTGATGGAAATGCAATAATACTTAAATAAATGCTTGTAACAGCTAGCATTCACTATTGACTATTTATTCACATAGTCCCATCACATTCAGCATCTTCTCCCATTAATAGAAATTGTGCAAGAAGCAATAGAACATTACTCAACAGTCAGAAAAAGAAGAGAATCGGGTCACCTTAACAAATCCAGTCCGACGATCCAGATTCAAATGCAAATTCCTGATTTCTCCAAACTCACCGAAATCATTATGAAGATCATCTTCTTGTGTCTCTTCATTAATCCCAGTAACTAAAATAATCCATCCTTCAATGGCTGCAGAAATTTGAATTCAGTATAACTCAATAATATTTATTGAAATTCTTCTTACCTCATCAAAAGAAACAAAATTGCACTCAGCAAACAAAGGCTGTATCTAGCTGACACTTTGTTGATGTTAATTACTAAGCTCATTTGGATGGTTGTTACTGACTGTATTGTATTCTAGTGTTAGTTTAAATACAGGCACTCATGGTGGATATTCTGTTCTAAGGAAACATGCTAATGAATGCCTTCCACCCCTGGACATGGGCCAGCAGATTCCAGCCCAGGAATTGATTGCGAAAGACCTTGATGACGTGGAATGGCACTTCAAGCATATATTTAAAGGCACTAGGATGCCAAACGACATAAAAGGCTACGAAACTCCCGCTGTGCAACAAAATCAGGTGGTTGCTCCATATAGATATCTCCCTTGAGATCATCACGGAGAAAAGCATTCGTAATGCTCACCTGAATTGTATTAATTACATTTGTAACAAGCTAGTTACATATGACTTGTATACACTAACTAGAGGGGGAGTGTCAGAATAGGAATAGAACAAGAATAATATCTACAATCTACTTAGATAGGAATAGGAATAACAATAATATATAAGATCGTACTTGGAAAAGGACTGTATTATAGTATCCTAGTTGGAAAAGGAGTCTAATATAGTATCTATAAATAGGGTCTCAATGTAATAATGTAGAGACACAAGTCAATAATATTTTTCTCCAATATTTCTCACACTTTCATCGAGCGATTCATTGTGACGCCTTCCTTTTTAGTTCTTTTCTTTTTTACGCATTCATTAATGACCCCAAAAATCAACAAGAATCTATTAACATAGTTCCATCAAGCACATGGAATATGCTGATTCGACCTTAAAGGTAAGAGAACATTAATGCTGTTGCTAGAGTATTATGATTCTCTATGAGTAGTTGGGGAAAGATTGTAAAATCCTACAAAGTTGTAACGAGCTTGCCATCATTATCCCCTGCTATGGAGAATGTCATAGCAAGAGAGAATACATGGATAATCTTTTGCATGGGAGTGAAAAATTAGATGATCTCGAGGGAGAAATCTACATGGTGCAACCACCTGATTTTGTTGCTCAGAGGGAGTTTGGTAGCCTTGTATGTCGTTTAGCAGCCTTGTATGTTGATTGTGTAAGTCACTCTGTGGCATGAAATAGTCTTCTGAGGTTGGCCACTAAATATATGCTTGAAGTGCCATTCCACGTCATGAGGGTCTATTGTAACAAATTCTTGGGTCGGAATCCGCTGGCTCATGTCTAGGGAAGGAAGGCATTCATTAGCATGTTTCCTCAGAACAGAAAATCCACCATGAGTGCTTGTATCGGAAGCAGACAAAACCTTGCAGAAGCAATGAACTCTAGGCTTGCATCAAAGCCCTCCTGAACCTGCAAGGCCTAGAGTTCATCCTTCTGCAAGGTTTTGTCTGCCTCCGGTACAAGCACTCATAGTGGATTTTCTGTTCTGAGGAAACATGCTAATGAATGCCTTCCACCCCTGGACATAGGCAGCAGATTCTAGCCCAGGAATTGATTGCGAAAGACCTTCATGGCGTGGAATGGCACTTCAAGCATATATTTAGAGCCAACCTCAGAAGACTATTTCATACACAAACAACATACTAGGTTGCCAAATGATATACAAGGCTACCAAACTCCCCGTGAGCAACAAAATCAGGTGGTTGCTCCGTATAGATTTCTCCCTCGAGATCATCACGAAGAAAAGCATTCGTAATGCTCAACTGAATTGTATTGATTACATTTGTAACAAACTAGTTACATATGACCTATATGCACTAATTTGAGGGGGAGTGTTAGAATAGGAATAGGAACAAGAATAATATCTACAATCTTACTTAGAATAGGAATAGGAATAACAATAATATATAAAATCCTACTTGAAAAAGAATTGTATTATAGTATCCTAGTTGGAAAAGCAGTCTAATATAGTATCTATAAATAGGGTCTCAATGTCACAATGTAGAGACACAAGTCAATAATATTTTTCTCCAATATTTCTCACACTTCCATTGAGCGATTCATTGTGACGCCTTCCTATTCAGTTCTTTTCTTTTTTAAGCATTCATTAATGACCCCAAAAAATCAACAAGACTCTATTAACATAGTTCCATCAAGCACACAGAATATGTTGATTCGACCTTGAAGGTAAGAGAACTTTAATGTTGTTGCTGGAGTATTATGATTCTCTATCAATAGTTGTGGAAAGATTGTAAAATCCTACAAAGCTATAATGAGCTTGCCATCATTATCCCCTGCTATGGAGAATGCTATAGCAAGAGAGAATGGATAATCTTTTGCATGCGGGTGAAGAAATAGATGATCTCGAGGGAGAAATCTGTATGGAGCAACCACCTGATTTTGTTGCTCAGAGGGAGCTTGATAGCCTTGTATGTCGTTTGGCAGCCTTGTAAGTTGTTTGTGTAAGTCACTCTGTGGTATGAAATAGTCTTTTGACGTTGGCCTCTAAATATATGCATGAAGTGCCATTCCACGTCATAAAGGTCTTTCGCAATCAATTCCTGGGTCAAAATCTGCTAGCTTACGTCCAAGGTAGGCAGGCATTCATTAGCATGTTTCCTTAGAACAGAAAATCACCAGGAGTGCTTGTATTGGAGGCAGTCAAAACCTTGTAAAAGTAATAAACTCTAGGCCTTGCAGGTTTAGGAGGGCTCGGATCCGGACCAGTTGGCTTAGCTTGATCTAGCATCGACATCAAAGCCCTACTGAACCTACAAGGCCTAGAGTACATTCCTTCTGCAAGGTTTTGACTACCTCCGATACAAGCACTCATGGTGGATTTTCTGTTCTAAGGAAACATGCTAATGAATGCCTTCCTCCCCTAGACATGAGCCAGAAGATTCCGGCCCAGGAATTGATTGCGAAAGACCTTTATGACATGGAATGGCACTTCAAGCATATATTTAGAGGCCAACCTCAGAAGACTATTTCATACACAAACAACATACGAGGTTGCCAAACGATATACAAGGCTACCAAACTCCCCCGAGCAACAAAATCAGGTAGTTACTCCATATAGATTTCTCCATCGAGATCATCATGGAGAAAAGCATTTGTAATGCTCAGCTGACTTGTATTAATTACATTTGTAACAAAATAGGTACATATGACTTGTATGCACTAACTTGAGGGGGAATGTTAGAATAGGAAAAGGAACAAGAATAATATCTACAATTCTACTTAGAATAGGAATAGGAATAGGAATAATAATAATATATAAAATCCTACTTGGAAAAGAATTGTATTATAGTATCCTAGCTGGAAAAGGAATCTAATTGAAATTCTCCTTACCTCATCAAACGAAACAAAATTGCACTCAGCAAACAAAGTTTGTATCTAGCTGACACTTTGTTGATACTAACAGCTCATCTGGATAGTTGTTACTGATTGAATTGTATTCTATTGTTAGTTTAAATATAACGGTTGATTTGATTATTACTTAAATTTTATTGTATCGTATCGTTAAATCCATCATTAGGAAACATCGAAAAGTTTCATTTGGGTAAGGATCGATTTGGTGTGAGCGTATCATTATCTCTTTTTCTCATTTTTGTCTTTACTTTATTACTTAATAATCATATTCTATCCTTTGCCCTAACTTTTTATAGTAGCTCTACCTTGTACCTTACTTTTCATGTAGGTTTATCCTTCAAACTAATGATGTGTGACTTTTTTTTTTGATAACCGAGAAACCCGTCTGTGGCTCGCCCTTTGGACCAACCATATCCTTCTAAACTCGGTGGATAATGGGCTCGCCACTCTACCCTTCTCCACTTAAATATCAGGCTTCGCTTTGCATGGTGTGGGGCTTGAACCTGTGACCTCAGCCACAAATCCTCCACCCTTTGCTACTTGAGCTAGGCCTTGGGGGCTGATGTGTGACATCATGTAACGACAAAAAATAACCAAATCTATCCAAATGTTGCATTCATCAAGTAATCAAACACGATGCAATAAAACAAAGTACAATACATTATGAAGCAATATGTAATAACGATACAAAGAAAGTGTAAGTGATTCCATAACTTGGATGTACTATCTAATAGCTCACCCAATCTGTACTCTAAAGTGCTCACAGTTCGTTACACAGCAGTAAGATAACTGACTTAGCACAAAATCAAATCGTCAAACTCTTTACCTACATGTTCAGCCAATCTAAAGCTGCATAACAAGCAGTGGCCTATGAGTCAACAAATCAGAATGACCATTAAAACTATTTCTTGCACTAAATACTAAACTATCCACACAACAATTTGCCATGTTTTGGGGGTGAGTTCAGGTTAAGCTGGATTGGAACAGCAGGTGGCTGTGCTCTTAGAGAAGTGAGTTACACCATTTAATAAATTAAAAACTGCTAATTTAAAGACCCATCTATCTCGGATAATTCCTTTCTCTGGGTACACAAAGAAACCAACTTTAACAGCTGGAAAATGTCCAGCAGTTCTTCTTCATCTCCTTTTGAGGGTCAGCTTGAGGGTCAGCCTGACTGATTACCAATCTTAAATTGATTACTTTACTAAAATACAATTTGGATGTTTAAGATCTAGAGAGAAGTGCTGCAATTTCATGCTTTTCCGGTTAAGTTAACAACATTAGCCACTCCAATGGGCTTCCCTAAAGTAAATATTTTACTCTCTATAAATTAGAATGCATTCAATTACCCACCCTAAATTATTAAACTTTTTCAGCAAAAAGCCAAAACATTCTCTCAAAACACTAAAATGTACTGAAGAGATAAGAGAGAGAGAGGGAGAGAGGGAGGGAAACTGACATCTTTCAGGACCAGGACCACCCCCAGAATCGAGAGAATCAAAGCGCGCAGACATGCGGGCATTACGGTCAGCCTCAGCAGCTTCTTCACGGAAACCACGTCCCTTGGTCTTCCTAGGAGCGGAGGATGAGCCTCTAGTGATGGCAGATTTGAGCTTAGGAATTGTAGCCCTAGGAGACGACGAGGCATCCACGTCCTCATCCATGAGATCGTCCTCCTCTGGCTCGAAGTCCACTGCCTCTACTACTGCATTCGCCATTGGAGCTGAACTGAAACAGCTAAAAGCAAAAGTTAACTCTCTTTCGTTCTTCTGCAGAACTGAAACAGCTAAAAGCAAAAGTTACTCTTTTTCAAGCCAATTGAGTGAAGGGAAGGAAAAAAATATTTAGGGTCCGCCTCTGACCATAAACCCGGACCGGGTTGATTCGGGTCAATGTTTGCCCTTTGAAATTTTTTTTTTTAAATAGTTTTTGATCCGATGTCTAATAATCACATTGTAGTACGGCTATTCCTAATTGTATTGTGTAAGATCTTATTTATGGGGAAACGCATCCAAAGATTTTATAACCATTCAAATAGAAAAATCATTAAAACTTTATTTTATCAATAAATCTAAACGAGGTTAGTTCGGATCAATAGTTACCCTTTTAAAAGTCTGTGATTTTTCTATTGATAATTAGAGAAAATGTTCATTTAGTAGAATTTTCAATTGATTACTTTATATCTCGATCCAATGATCAACTTAATCAAGAGAACGATCATTTGGTCATTAAAAGTCATTTACTTCTGTCATTTGCTTCTGCTTTCCTTTTTAGAGAAACTTTTCCGTATTGAGAAGAGCCATGAAGACGAGGCTTCTTCACTTTTTTAGAGATTTCAAAATCCTTTTTAGTATATTGATAGTTATAAACTGCTATTGAAATGCTACCCAATTTAAAAGTTCTCCAATTGTATATATCAGTCTATATGCTATATATCATGTTCACATATTTTCTTCAATTATGTTCCTATTGTTTGGAGTTTCAATGCATATATATTATCGGAAAGTTTTCTTAGTTGAGACATTTATTGTCATAAGTTATAATATAGTATTTATTATTTTTGCTTAGATTTTGTAGCCTTAAGTTGAAAATTTGATAGCCATAAATGTTAAGAGTTGACGGCTATAAATGTTGAAGTCTGGTAACCGTAGAAATTTGAAGTATGACAACTATAAAAGTTAAAATTTGATATCTGTAAAAGTTGAGATTTGACCATCGTAAAAGTTTATATACTCACATTGAAATGTTGAATTTTATTTCTTCTATTGATATCACCAATGATATCTACCAATCCATTTCATTTCTATAAATACAATTGTTGTTGTTCAATATGTCTTTTTCTCTCATTAACATTTATAATTCTTTGAGAGCATAATTGGAGAGGAGAAAAGTTAGGGTTCAAGCGTTTCACCAATGTTCTTTGAGTTTTGATCGAGATATCAATCTTCCAAGTATGTAAGGCTATCATAGTGTTGGATTGAGTTTATCCATGTGCTTAACGTTTATGTTTCTATTTTTACCTGAGTATTAAGTTGAGTTAAAACCTAGTTTTTGAATTTTGATTGAGTTAATTCTTCTTCTATTGAGTCCTATATAATTATGCATTGAAGTTATTATTATTTTATTATTACAATTATTGTTTGTGGTTACTTTTTCATGAACTCTAGTTGAGTTGATGATCATGACTTTCTCATGGCTTATTTAATATTGAGGTCATGATTTCTACGCATTAAATAAGGTATTATTTGAAATCAAGGTTATGCATATTTTGAGTAAAGATGATGGTAATCTAATAAATTAACAAAGAAGTGATTTGAAGCAATATTATATATGTATTTTATTGAGTCTAAAGAATTGTATTTTGAGAAAGAATTTTGATGAAATGTAAATGATTTCGAAAGTATATTTTAAACGAAAGAGCATATGATTTGTAAATGAAAGATTTTGATGAGTTGAGATGAGATTGAGTTTGAAAGGTCCATTGAGACTTAATGAGATAATTTGAAATGTTCGATAGATATGAACACATGTTTTGAGAGTAGTATTAGTACTGATCTCACAAGCTACGTCGTCAGCATAGGATAGGTCATGACTATTTATTTGAGCAACTCCTTAGCCTCACTTAGTACTTTTTATTAGATCAATTGATAGTTGATCGTCTCTTACTCTGGGAAAATATTTGATGACTGCAACAACGGCAGTACAAAGCATTGTACCATCACTCGCCCATATGGTGATGCTTGTTGGTCAGAGAAACTCCCTAGTGATGATAGTTGATTTTTGGTTTAATTGAATTGCACATGATTGAGTAGATTTGAAACAACATTGTCATAATAATTTACAATTACATATCACATTGAGTTGAGTCTTTATTATTGTTAGTGAGGTTCTCCTCAAGTATTGTTCTATTCTCTTACATACCGTACATTCCATGTAATGATGTCACTTAGTGATGCATCATTTTATGATGTAGGTACAGATTTTAGAGATATTTAACAAACGCTTCATTAAAGATCTGTTCGTTCTAGAGAAGTGGTGAGACCTCCTTGCTATTGGAGAAATCTTTTTAATTTTAGCCTTTTTCTTTCTGCTATTTTGAGGTAGCCCTAGGATAGTCTTAGTACCTTATTGTGAGTTGATAGAGGCTTCATAGATCGAGTCAGATAGAGCTAGAGTAGAGTTTGTTTTTTCTTTCGATTCAATTTTAGAAAGTACTATTATTCATTTGAATTAGAATGTTGAGTTATTTTAAATAAGAAAAGTCTTGCAAACTATTTTATATGATGATTTAAATGCCCACTTGAGTACTTTCTTTTGGTTTCATTAAGTCTTTTGGCTAATTATATAAGTGATGAGGTCAAATGGTTCGCTCGAGAACCACAAATGATTTTTGAATGTCCACCCATGCCTAGGGGTATCTTCTCAGGGCGTGAAACCTCATGTTTCGAGGAGAAGTGTCACGATCCAATTTAGGATCAAAACTGGAGCAAGGGGGAGAATCCCAAAACAAGCCTTACTAGAATTCTATAGAAAATCGGGCATAGTTTCCTCAGTTTTTAGGCTTATCCAATTTCTTTTCCTATCTCAAACATCAACAACACCAATTACAATATCTCTAAAAATTAAACCACGACACCCATCAACAATCTAATCACCACACCATAATACCAATACATCTCAAAATACGAAAAGAAATCTAAAACTAATCACATGGTTACAATACTTTTCCTGCTTTTTTTGTGGTTTCATCCTTGGGACTTCTCAAGGATAACTTCATATAGGTGCTCGAGATAGTCTTAAGGCCTATTATGTTGTCTGATTTTATTCAACTCATCCATCAGGTTAGTTATGGCTCTTTATATAGAGATAAAATCTTACCGGTAACACTATTGTCTCTTATACTAGTATTAATTTTGTTGGTGGATTGTATTACATGTTTTCTTATGGAAGCTCCGTCATAGTGAGATAACAAGCCTTTTCATGGCTCTGCCTACTACTTCTCAGTTGCCATAGTAAAAAAAATGTTTAAATACCAAAGGCGACATTTAATGTCAATTGAACGTCTGGCTTATTCTTCATATCACATCATCGAGTTTACATCATAAGATAATAAGATAAACAAGTTAGATTAAGCTAATAAAATCCTAATCATCACACACATACGAAGGAATAGAAAAGAAAGACACGACATATCCTATCACGTTCTCGTAAAATCACGATTATAGGAATGACCGATAACATAAGTATAATTGAGATTTTACTTCTAACATGTGCTCCATAAGTCATTGGAATAACCTAGGCTCTGATACCAACTTTGTCATGATCTAATTTAACACCATGACCAACTGCTAAAAGGGAGAATCCCAAAGCAAGTCTTACTAGAATTTTACAGAAAATCGAGCAAAGTTTCATTTGTTTTTAGGTCTATCCAATTTTTTTTCCCGTCTCAAACATCAACAACACCACTTACAACATCTCTAAATTAAGACATGACATCTATCAACAATCTAATCACCACACCATAATACCAATACATCTCAAAATATAAAAAGAAATCTAAAACTAATCACATGGCTAAAATGAAAAAAAATACTCATGACTCTTATAACGAGAATGACTATGGAGCAACTCTAAGAATCCAAAGAAAGGTCCATAACAAAATAAGTTTGTTTCCCACACGAACAAGAGTGTGGCTCACCATGGAATCAATTTGCTATCTTTAGCTAACTAAACCCTCGCCAATATCACCTGTACTCTCTGGGAGAAAAAATAGTAAGGAGTAAGAAGCTAGTTCAGTGAGTAATAATAAGAACCACAATCATTTTAATGAGGGACAAATTAGAAAATATTCTAGTATAATAGTTAAGATCATGTAATAATTGTTCTTTAAAAGAAATCAATAGCAATAATCAATCTTATCGTCTCACATAAGCAAATCAACTTAACCATTTGAAAAGAAACTCAGTAAAACACTTTCATATCAAACCATATACATATTCGAGAGGTTTCCAAGAATGAATCATGTAATCAGTATGTCTATCTTCTTAAAAGAATAGACGATAGCGTAAATTTCATGCCGGTAAATTCCTACTCGAGGGAAATCGGTAACGGTATGCTAGTTCTACCTTCCCACTAGTGAGGGCTCTATTTGTAACCGGTAAGTACAAAGTGCACTAGGTCTAACGAACCCGCTGTTAGCTACGAGATTCATCAAGGTCTACTCCCATTTATACTTTTCTTTGTAAACCATATAAACTTTTCAAAGTAGTACGAGACATTTCAGTCTTGTAATCATATCATGTCAAACTTAATAAAAACACATGTAAAAGTACTTATATCTGAAGTAACTATCAAATCCTTTCAATAACGGTAATCATCTCAACTATCAATATACTTGTCTTATAAAATGTAAATATCTATTTCGGTATCAAAT
>JAPFFP010000008.1:7771315-7788960 GCA_026153255.1 Solanum medicagineum | reverse complement strand
TTATTATTATTATTATTATTATTATTATTATTATTATTATTATTATTATTATTATTATTATTATTATTATTATTTCTATGTGTCTCCACGTTGACAAGTATTTGAGAAATTAAAGTTCCTACATGGTTGTACTTTGAGATCAGTTGACCGCCAATTTGCTCTAATAAATAGTAACTATGCGTGAAAATAAGATGTATGCAAGAGTACTCTTGCAATGTGTATACCCTCAATTAGGTGCATCAACTAAATAATAAAGCACTCGAGAACCCTAAGGTAAGGTTGAAACGATTGAAGATTTGTTTTAAAAATGCAATCCATATTTGGTAGCTTTGAGAAGTGGTATTTCAGTTCAAGAGAAAAAAATATTAAAAAGTAAATGGAGTAAGCTAAACTGTCAAAGAAAGAGGAGAATTTTGTGGACTTTAGTCTAACCCTTGATCTAAACTTAGCGAAGTTTGTTGAGGCTTTTATTCCAATCAGCGAAGAAAGACCTCGTTTTGATCCTATAAAATGTAAAAACAGAAAATAAGCTAGCTAGGGATTTCTTATTCCTATCTGGAAATGGAAACATTCTACTATACACATACCTAACTTACGCTGGGCTCAATGACAAATGCTGAAAACATAAAATAGACTAATGCGTAATTAACCTAACTTATACTTAAATAAATAGGTGAGCCAAAACTTTAAAATCTTAAAAGTATTTAACTTAAACAACTCCCTATTATCCTTTAAGTACACATCTGCGAGCCCAAAGTATTCTTCCCCTATGCACATATTCTCAAAATATTTCAGCACGCACCATTTCAAATCCATATCAATGCTGAATACTGATTAAATAGCAGTTTGACAGACTGCCTGCAAAGGTTAGAACATAAGAGTCGCAAACATATGCTTAGTGTTCAATGAGCGTGTTACGCCATAAACCACAAAGACCAGAAATATATTTTTCTGCATCTGCAAATACTGTAACTCCATGATATTCGGTCAGCCAAAAGCTACATCAGACATCAGCATGCTACTTTGAATTTCAATAGTGAATCCAAATGAGTATCTCATGTCGACGGAAATAGCTATAAGTATCTCTTGAACAGCTTGGACCCCACGCAAAAAAAGCGGGACAAAACAACTCAAGTAGAGCCAACTGATTTGCATCTTTAGCATAACTACTGTTTCATATCCCATAGTGATCAAGAATCCCAGATCTTGTTAACTCACTACTGTGGAAAGTTAAGACAACAGGTTGAGGGGTTCGTTGTCCGAGACATGACTAGCAAAATATAAAGACTAAATAAGGTTGAAGTCTCTGCAGTAAAAAAAAAATCAATGCATGTACTCATTGAACTTACAACAAAGTGAAAATTACCATTACAGACTCTTCTCTCCTGTCATCTGAAATTAGGTCTTCCAGTTCATCATAATGGCATCATAGCAGAAAAGGTATTGATCCTGGAGCATAACAGAGTTTAGATATCATGTCGGGAAAAATAATAATCACGACCAGAATATTTTCGCTAAGTAGCGATACAAGAGAGTCATAATACCAAATATTACAATGGAGTAAATGTGATATAATAATATTGATGACAATTGTAATGTCAAAAATAACTCTTCTTTGTAAAATAAGAGACATTCTTTTATTTCACACATCTTACAACAATTTTACTCCCACACTATTTTTCTCACAAACTAAAATAGCTTGTGGATGACTCTCTCTTCTTTCTTTTGCTCTATCTATTTTTTTGGTGTTACTACAAATGAGTAAAACTCCCATATTTATAGGAAAAGTACTACACCACTTGATGTCACTAATGACATCAATGAAATACAACAAAATCAAAATTATACCTAACTTATACCTAGCTTAGACTTTTCTTGCCTAACAATTTTGACAAAATTTTTAGCTAAATTCTTGGACTTTTATTTGCCTAACAATTTTGACAAAGTGGTGGGAATATGCAACCATTGAAAATCTTTGTAGTAGTTGCCAATTTAGACTTTGGATCCACAAATCTCTCCCTTAATTTTGATTTTTCTTTTTCATTCCAAGACTCGATCTCAATCTCTGAAAAATCTTCAAACTTGAGAGGCTTTGTGAAGATATTTGATTGTGAGATTTCACATGCTTGAGCTCTACTTCTTTCTTGACAATGCATTCTCGGATAAAATGATATCTTGTGTCTATATGCTTGCTTCGATCATGATACACTAGATTCTTGGCAAGTGCTTGTGCAGATTTGTTGTCAACACAAATTATTGTGGCCTCAATTTGTGGCAAATTGAGTTCCTTCAACAATCTCCTCAGCCAAATAGCATGACATGTACATGAAGTTGCTGCCACATATTCAACTTCACAAGTCGAGAGAGTAACAATGGACTGTTTCTCTGAACTCCATGAAATAGTACAATCACCCAAGAAAAATACAAAACCAGATGTACTTTTCCTATCATCAATATCTCCCGCATAATCACTATCACAATGTCCCACAAGATTAAAATCATCAGAAGAAGAATAAAATAGTCCAAGGTCGACCGTACCTTTTAGGTAACGAAGAATTCTTCTAGCAACCTTCAAGTGAGTAGAGGTAGGAGCTTCCATGAAACGACTTACTACTCCAACTGCAAAGGGTATATCTGGTCTAGTACATGTCAAGTACCTTAAACTTCCCACGAGACTTTTGAACAGAGTGGAATCTACTTTTTCTCCATCATCAAACTTTGACAATTTTGTTCCACTTTCCATTGGAGTGTTCACAGAATTACAATCGAATATGTTGAACTTCTTCAAAATCTCTTTTGTATAACTTTCTTGAGATATGAAGATGCCTTCCTTCATTCGCTTCACTTCTAGACCCAAGTAATATGATATGAGCCCTATGTCTGTCATTTCAAACTCAAGGGACATAGCTTTCTTGAAAACTTCAAACAAAACTGGATTATTACCCATCAGAATAAGATCATCAACATAAAGACAAACAAGCAGAATATGTTTGTTAGTACGGACTTTAATGTAAAGAGCATATTCATGAAGGCAACGAGTAAATCCATTGTCTTGAAAGTACTTATCATGCGACTATTCCTTGCACGTGGAGCTTGCTTCAATACATATAAGGATTTCTTCAACTTCAACACCTTATCTTCATGAGTTTTTACCATGAAGCCTAATGGTTGCTCAACATAGACTTCTTCTTCAAGATATCATTCAAGAATGTCGATTTGACATGTAGTTGATGGATTTTCCACTTTATTTGTGCTGCTAAAGAGATCAGCAGACGAATTGTCTCCATGCGAGCTACAGGTTCATAGGCTTCGTCATAGTCAATGTCATGCTTTTGCTTGTAGCCTTTTGCCACAAGTCTTACCTTGTATCTCTCCATGGGCATTTTGCTTCACTTTGTATACCCATTTGACTCCAATTGCTCGATGATTCTTGGGAAGAGTTGTTAATTCCCAATCGTTGTTCTTTTCAATTGATAGGATTTCTTCCTCCATGGCTTGTCTCCACTTTTTGTCTTTAACAGCTTCATCAAAATTCATTGGTTCACTAACAGCAAAGAGACAACACAAAAAATCAAACTAGTAACTTCATTTGTGTTATCATAGAGTTCTTGGCTGCTCTTCATCCTATGTGGCCTTTCACTTGAACTTTCTTGAGTGGATGGAGATGCAACAATTGTTGGTGAAGGAGGTGGGGTTGCATCTTGTGTAGGTGGAATTATCTCCTCTTCTTCTTCATCTCCAAAGTATGAAAGAAAATCATATGTTCTTTCTTCCTGAGCCTCCCAATTCCATGCTGTTGCTTCATCAAATTCAACAGCACGACTTACCATCACCTTGTTATTATTTGGATTGTATAGCTTGTAGCCCTTTGAACTCGAATTATAGCCAACAAACACATACTTGACACTTCGATCATCAAGTTTAGCGCTCCCTTGATGTGGAACATGAGCATAGGCTATGCTTCCAAAGATTCTCAAGTGCTTGACACTTGGCTTTCTTCCACTCCATGCTTCTTGAGGCGTTTGGTCTCTCACATTTCTTGTTGGAGATCTATTGCTCAAATAAACTGCATAAGAAACAGCCTCGGTCGAAAATTCTTTTGGCATATTCTTAGCTTTCAACATACATCTAGCCATATTAAGAATTGTTCTATTCTTTCTTTCTGCAACTCCATTTAGCTGGGGCGAGTAAGGTACCGTTAGAGGGAGATGAATTCCATGAGATTGACAAAAGTCATTAAATTCTTTTGAAGTGAATTCACCTCCTCTATCGGACCTTAATGCTTTAATTTCACAACCATTTTTTTCTACAAGTGCTTTAAAATTTTTAAAAGCAACAAAAGTTTCAGATTTTTGCTCCAAAAAGTATACCCAAGTCTTTTTACTGAAATCATCAATAGAGCAAGAAGTATTTACTTTTACCAAAAGAAGGTGGATCAATTGGTCCACATACATCCACGTGAACAAGTTGGAGTGGCCTGGTTGTTCTTGATGTGGTCTCCTTCGGAAAACTCCTCCTTGCATGTTTTCCAAGAAGACAAGCTTCACAAAACTGATTTGGATGGTTAATTGACGGAATTCCATCAACCATGTTCTTATCTTCCATTGATTTGAGTGCTTCAAAATTCAAGGGCCCAGTCGCATGTGCCAACACCATGAGTCAACTTGCACATTAGCTTTCAAACAGTTTGCATCAATGATTTTAAGATTCAAAGGGAACAACCTATTCTTTGCCATATGTACTTTAGTGATTAAGTTGTTACTTGAATCTTAAGCCAAAGATGCATATTTTTCATATGAATATCATATCCTTTTTCAAGACGTTGACCCAAACTCAAAATATTACTTTTCAATTTTGGCACATAGTAAGCCTCATTAACCAATTGATGACCACCATCTTTACAGGATATTAGAATCGTACCTATCCCTTCAATTTGGATCTTTGAGGTATCTCCAAAAGACACATTACCTTTCACCGTCTTCTTTATCTCCACAAACACGCCTTTGTGTCCACACATATGATTGTCAAGATACCATGAACTGCAATCATTTGTATCTTCTTCTTTGAGTGCCATTAACAATGTTGATTCATCCTCTTCTTTGTTGTCAACAAGGTTAGCTTTCTCTTCAACATTACTACGACATTCCCAAGAATAATGTCCAAATTTATGGCAATTATAACACTCAATTTTAGATTTGTCATACCTCATTTCATTGGTACCTTGATAGGCTCCACGCCCTCTACCTCGATGTTGTCCACGATCACGACCCCTAAATGCTTGATGGCTCTTATCCTCATTGTTATATTTGTTAATATAACTTCTTCCTCTTCCACAGCCTCCACAACCTCGCCATTGTCCATTTCTTCTATAACTTGTTTCACCTTCAAGATTTTTGAAGAATGCATGAGTCTTAAGAAGTTGTTCTAGTGGTTCTTCTTTTCTTCTTTTCATTTTTTCTTCATGGGCTTGTAAAGAAGCTTCTAATTGCTCTACCGCCATAGAATCTATATCTTTATATTCCTCAATAGCACACACCACATAATCAAAATTAGGTGTTAAAGAGTGAAGTATCTTTTCTACCATACACACATCATCTACTTCTTCCCCATACCTTCTTAGTTGATTTACGCACTTTTGAACAGAAATCCGAAATGGATTCGGATTCTTTCATTTTTAAAACTTCAAAATCAACCCTTAGAGTTTGAAGTTTTATCTTCTTTACTTTATCAATTCCTTGGAAAGAATTTTGTAAAATCTTCCAAGCTTTTTTTGAGGTGGTTGCATCAGCCACCTTCTCAAACATGCCATCATCCAAACACTGATGGATGAGGGTAAGGGCTCATTGATCTTTCTTTCTTGTCTTTAACAAGACCTCCTTTTCATTTTGAGACAAATTTTCTTCATTTAACGTGTTTTGTGTACCCTTTGTCTATAATGTCCCAAACATCTTGAGAGCCAAGAATGGCTTTCATTCCTAGACACCATTTTTCGTAATTTTCTCTTGTGAGACGAGGGTACTAGAAGGACAGCGGACTATGATTTGCCATGGCTCAGATACCACAATGTTGGGAAAAATAATAATCACGCCCAGAATATTTTTGCTAAATAGCGATACAAGAGAGTCATAATACCAAATATTACAACGGAGTAAATGCGATATAATAATATTGATTACAATTTGATAATATCAAAAATAACTCTTCTTTATAAAATAACACTTTTATTTCACACATCTCACAACAATTTTACTCCCACACTATTTTTCTCACAAACTAAAATAGCTTGTGGATGACTCTCTCTTCTTTCTTTTGCTCTATCTATTTTTTAGGGGTTACTACAAATGAGCAAAACTGTCATATTTATAGGAATAATACTACAGCACTTGATGTTACTAATGACATCAATGAAATACAACAAAATCAAAATTGTATGTAACTTATACCTAACTTAGACTTTTCTTGCCTAACAATTTTGACAAAACTTTTAGCTAAATTCTTGGATTTTTATTTGCCTAACAATTTTGACAAAGTGGTGGGAATATGCAGCCATTGAAAATCTTTGTAGTAGTTGCCAATTTAGACTTTGGATCCACATATCAAGCGTAATATAGGAAGCTAATTACAAGTTCACGTTCAAGCCTCCCTGAGGTTGCTGGTCTACAGTAGTTTAGGACTTTAGGTAAGGCCAAATAGAATCATCCTTGTGAAAATAGGGATCCCATCAATTGTAGAGCACAAATTATGCTTTTACACTTGTAAAGAAGATGAGCGTAGAATAGTTGCAATGCGAGGTTTAGGAGCATTTTGTATCTGAGTTGGGTCTATCCAACTCATACAGCATTAGGAGTAAGATACAGGTCCTCCCTCATTGTACAGATCTCTCTCATGTTTTTATAAAATTCCACCCAGACATCTGAATCGATGTTTGGAAGCCGGGCGGTTCCCCCTCAATACAAAACAGATACTTAGGATGAAAATACCTGAAATTTTTGGAAGATTAGTTGAGAATATGGAACATGTTTGTCCTCAAAAGAAATAATTTATGCACGTTTTCCTCTGCAAAAGTTGAGCAGTACAGAAGACCAATATTCTTGTAGTCACGAGTTGTCAGAAATGAAAAGCATAGCGAAGTATCAAGGTGCGTTGGGGCTTTAAGTGGTTTTAGCAAAGAAAAACAATAAAAGGTTTTAAAAAAATTTATGTAATGCAAGGAAAACAAATAAAATACAAGCGATAATTATTTGGACAACAGTGCAAACACAGAACTATAATTAAGTTAAATATATGCAGAAGAAATATGTCAATCAATTCCCACAGACAATTTGAATTTCTGTTAGATGTGATATACAGTTACAACTTTCTAATACACTAAATCTTTTAATTCTTATTTTAATCACTAAAAAGTCGCTCATAGTGCATTATTAACAACTAATATCGCTTTCACAACTTTTTAATTGTATAGTGCTATCCCTCAAAGACAGGTGATAAAGCGCATGTTTTGGTGCCTTGTTAATTACACCAAAGCTCCACCTAACCAAGGCAACGCGTTCAACTTCAGCTTTGCCTAGTTTCAGGACTTAAGCACATCTCAAGCAAGCTTTTACCATAACTGATACTCTGAGGGTATACGAAAGGGTTAAAAACAATACTTACCCTTTACAATGTGCTCAACTAACACGAACTCACTATGTTCTGCACCAGCAATCAGCTAAAGTTTTCCGAAAAGAGCTGGATGTTGTCTACTACGTTAAAAAATCAGAAACTATTGCTTCTGCAGTAGTCATATAATCAGCAGTAGGTAATTAAAATGAAGCCAAACTAAGTTGCTCGGACCTTTCTAAAAATGTTGCCGCACCCCCGTTGGTTCCTTCAAAAATACACTATTCTTGGAGGATCCGACACACACCCATCTACATTTCTGAAGAGTCCAAGCAACATAGGAGCCAAAAGCCCCTAGGGCCTATCTCGAGTGGCAAAGGGTGGAGGATTTGTGGATGAGGTCACAAGTTCAAGTCCCACACCATGCAAAGCGAAGCCTAGTATTTAAGTGGAGAAGGGTCGAGGGGCAGGTCCATTATCCACTAAGTTTAGAAAAACTGTGGCTGGTCCAAAGGGCGGGGCACAAACGGATTTCTCGGTTATAAAAAAAAATGAAGACAAAAAGGAAAAAGGAAGCATATAAGAAAAATCGAGAAGGAAAAAAAAAGACAAGGAGAGGAGCTGTACCATGGTCTGGACCATCCCAATTCGCTGAGCCCTAAAAATGGCAATGGTATTAACGATATCAAGAGCAGACATATCTCCACACAGTATTCTCTGAATGGTATTATGAATTGTGCAATATGTTCCAGTCCTACCAATACCTGCACTGTACAAGAGAATGAGGCATCAGGCTATATAAAAAATTAAATAATAGTATTTTAAAAAGCACACTTACAGGGATGGTGATCAGAGAAACCTGCAGTGTACTACAATTGGTCCAAGACTAGGAGGCACATTGTATGTTCGTTTCAGAATATCACGAACAACAACTGTGTCTCTTGGAACTCCATGGTCAGGCATTCAGGATACTGAATGTGTAAAACACACAAAGGTGGTTCTTCTGACTAGCACATAGTAAGAGAAGCAGATCAGCTATGTATTCTAAGCTTCTCCATAACATAACAAAAGATCTACTAAAGTTGAGTTTATATAGAGATGGCTATATGGCACTGGAAGATACGGGAATAGTACAAAATCACCTTATCAGGCCCAGTTAATATTGGGATAATTGCCTCGTACTTAATATAACAATAACAACAACAACATACCCAGTGGAGTCCCACAAGTGGGGTCTAGGGAGGGTAAAATTTATGCAAACCTTACCACTATCTCATAGAGATAGAGAAACCGTTTCCGTAGAACCCTCGTCTAAAAAATCAAGCTCCATAAGAAGAAAATACTAAATATGGAAAAAAGGGAAAAGAAAAGAAAAAAAAGAAAAACGACTAATAATAAAAACAAATAATAGTATGTAAATACGATAAAAGTAAAAAATATAAGATGAATAATGAAGGCATACAGATATCACTAATAAAGACAGGATTCACCAAGAAACCTTCCCCTAAAACCTATGTTGCTCAGACTCTTCAAAAATGGATTCTCCAAAAGTGACGCACTTTTGGAGAATCCGACAAGGTGTGGCATCGAAAATGGAGTCCATGCAACTTAGCTTAAAAGTACTTCGAGTTTTATAAAACTTATCTAGCACTGATCTTAGACGCTTCGTGTTGACATGTGCTGCCGAGACAGAGCCAACGTCATGTTACTCATGAGAAACATTCTTCAAGTGCAAGCTTCTGGAGCATTTATCTATGCATTGACAAGTGGTTCAGAGAGCATAATTAAATTGAGATATCCAGTTTCAGATACTTCGAAGGTGAAGTCCCGCATCAACAGTAAGCTCAACATTCTGGAAGCAATAAGATTTCTCTCATCACAACTCTGTATTTGGGGAATTGCTCGGTAAGTTATGCCTAACACATGGCAGCTAGAAAGCTGATTGTCTAAAAATTTAGCACGTAAACAGTGAATAGGGAGAGACTTCTTTACTGCTGGGAATCAGTCCTTCAACGTTATAGAAACCACTGGAGAATGAATACTGTTAAGAATGGATCAAGAGAAGAAAATTCTTACTCGAGATCGACAGTCAGCAGAAAGATCCTGTTATGGATCTGTCAAAGATTATGCTAGCATCCGAAGGGACTGCGGAGATCTACAGAAAATTGAGTATGAAGGAACAAGAACATAAATATGTAGTGCCACAAAACGTTTAACAGGTATGTCATGTATATGAGTATACTAACTTTCTAGGGAGTCTGAAGAAGTGTGATTATCGTGCCAGGACATAGCTAAAAAGATATTCACAGACAAGATTCAAGAGACTAACTAGTCTTTTCAGTAGATTTCTATGCTGAAGCAGCCAAGTTAAATATTTGACCAAAAATGAACAAAGAAGCATCAGCAATATCACAGCGTTTGAGGCACTAAGGTAGACGGGAGCAGAATTAAGGAAAGGAAAGAGCTCCTAGGTGGGTATCTGATTGGCAAGGTATTAAAAATGAGCTATTCAGATTTTCTGAAATCTGCAATGGGCTCAATATCGATGGAAATAGATAGGACTCGGTATGACTATACTCTTGATTACAGAAGATATGATGAATATCCTTGTATTAGAAAACATATAGATAGAAGATACAGATAGAAAAACATTCATATAGAAGAAATTATGATATAAGGAAAATAATGAGCACCCTATTGGTATAGAGGAATGAGTTTCTTTTGTTGAGAACCATATTTTGGTGTAGGTTCTCTCCTTTTTGGTGTACTATTTGTATCTGGGTTTCCCCAGTTGTCAATAATATACTTTAGTTAACCAAAACTAAATAAATGATACACAAACTATGTATAAATATCAATCAATTGTTAGAGAATGCAGGAATATATCCTATGGAAACTTACTTAAACTTAACTAATGAAATGGTTATCCGATGGAGCAAATATTTAATCAGTTACTGTAAAAGAAGGAATGGCTGTTAACAAGGAAAAAATTAAAATACAAAGGGAAAATATCAATTATATAAACAGGCTAAAAGAAAAACATGTCATACATGAAATGAGGAAGTAGGAGCATATGATTGTACATTATCCAGAGAACTCAAAAGATAATAGGAGATATGAAAAATATTAATGGAAAATATAACTTTTTGAGAAGGATATATTAAAAAGATGGAAGGGACTCGTCGTGAATATAGTCTGGACAGCAGTAGATATGAAGTAGATCTTTATGTTAGAAGAATGAGTTGACTCAAAAGTATGAGAGGCAAACATTCTAATAATTGCTCTCAATTCAAACATCGACTTGGCTTGAAGTGGACAAAAATTACCATGTTGAAGGCTTGCAAAGCATTTGGTGTTAATGTAGCAGGATTTGAACAAGACCTCTTGGATTTAGTTCTGAGAATGGAACAAGGCAAATTCAATTAGAATAACATGAATCCAAGCAGCAGAGGTCAGGGAAAGAGAAGAACAGCGAAGAAGAGGAACTAAAGGGACTGACATGTGGGATCAATTACGACAAAAGAAGGCAACAAATCAATGGAGTCAAAAGTAGGCAGTACAACTCACTGTCCAGATGAACTTAAAAATTTTGAATTGGAATGTAAGGGGAGTGAATAAGAAGAAGAAGAGATGCACAATCAAATCTCTCATTCAGAAGTAGAGGGTTGATATCCTGTGTTTACAGGAAACCAAAATTGAAGATTGTTCAGGGTTATTAACCCAACAGTTGTGGGGCAATAGACGGGCAGATTCGGTGGAGCTTAAAGCATCAGGCACTAGGGGAGGTATTCTTCTGATCTGGGACAAAAAGAAATGGGTTAAGGAGGACAAAGATAGGTTGCCATTCTATTTCTCGTATGCTGGAAAGTTCTGATGAGAACTTTAGATGGTGCTTTACTGGTATTTATGGTCCTCACACGAATTCGGAAAGGGAGGAGGAGTGGGATGAATTAGAAGGAGTCAGGGGCCTCTTGGCAGATAAATGGGTCATTGGGGGTATTTCAATGTTAGTAGATTTGAATGTGAAAGAATACACTGTACCAGAAGATTCAGAGCAACGGAAACTTTTTCAGACACAATCCAAGTTCTTGAATTAATTGATTTGCCATTACAGGAAGCACAATTCATTTGGTCCAGAGGTGGTAATTCCCAACAAGCTTCGACAATAGACAGATTTATTATTTCACCAGAATAGACTGATTCCTTTAGAGCTGTGAGACAAATTGCTCTTCCAAAGATAATCTCAGACCATGGCCCTATCTTACTTGAAAATGGGGATTGGGATCCATCTCCTTCATACTTTAAGTTTGAGAATATGTGGTTAGAGGCAGAAGGATTCACTGATAAACTTAAAGCATGGTGGGGAAAGTTACAACTTTAATGGTAGGCCAGACTTCATCTTTAGTCAAAAATTGAAAAGACTGAAAAAAGATATCACTATCTGGAACAAAGAGGAATTTGGGAAATTGGAGAGCAGGATCGAAGACCTAGAATGATATGTTATCATTAGAACAGAGCACTGAAGTAAGGCCACTCCGTCACAATGAGGCAGAGACCAGGACTGCTCTGAGAGTTGAAAGCCAATAACTAGCTAAAAAATTGAAGAGATATCTAGGAGGCAAAAGTCCAGATGCTTGTGGCTAAAGAAAGGGGACAGAAAAACCAAACATTTTCAAAAGATTGCCAATTCAAATAGGAGATATAACTGTATTGACAGGCTATTGGTGGGGGGTGAGATCATTGAGGACAAGGAGATGGTCAAAAGGAAAATTCTCGAGTCCTTTGAGTATTTATATACTGAACCTGAATCATGGAGGCCACCTGCAATTTTTGAAGACATAGCCCTTAACTGAAGAGGAAAGCAACTCCATGGAGGTTATGTTCAATGAGGAAGTATTAGCAGCCATAAATGCCAGCACACCTGACAAGTCCCTGGGCCTGATGGATTTACTATGGCATTTTATCAGAAATGCTGGGACTTTATCAAGCCAGACTTGTAGCAGCCTTGCAACATTATCACCAACACTGCTGGTTGATAAAATCCTACAATGCTTCATCCTTAGCACCCATCCCCAAGAAGAAAGGAGCTATTGAGCTGAGAGACTACAGGCCAATTAGTTTAATTAGCAGCATTTATAAGATTGTTGCAAAGATCCTAGCAGAAAGATTAAAGAAAGTGTTTGGGAAGTTGGTCTCAAATCAACAGAATGCATTTATTCAAGGGAGGAAAATGATAGATGCTTCATAGCTAATGAGGTCCTAGACTGGTAGCAAAAATAGGGGAATGCTGGTTTATTATGCAAGTCAGACATTGATAAGGCATTTGACCAACTGAATTGGTCCTACCTCATTTCTATCCTCAGGCAAATGCAATTTGGTGAAAGATGGATCATGGATGAAGTGGATAACATTCAACATATCTACAGTTTACTCAGTCCTCATCAATAGAAGCCTAGTAGGACTCTTAACCCCGCCCCCCCGCCCCCCACACACAAACAAAAAGGATTAAAGCAAGGTGATCCTCTCTCTTCGTTCCTGTTCATAATAGCAATGGAGGGACTGAGCAAAATGCTGGACAAAGCCAAGCAAATGCAATGGATAAATAGTTTTGAGGTAGAAAGGGATATAGCAGTTAACATCTCACATTTGTTATACGCAAATGACACACTGATTTTCCGTGGGGCTGAAAGAGTCAAATCCTATATTTAAACCTAACTCTTTTGACTTCTGAAGCTATTTCAGGTCTCCACATTAACATGATAAAAGTGTAATGTACCCTATTAATGAATTGCTTAATCTAGAGGAACTAGCAGCCATCTAGGGGTGTAGCATTGGAGCATTTCCAACAACCTATTTAGGACTTCCTCTTGGAACTAAGTTCAAAACAAAAGGCATCTGGAGTGGAGTCATAGAGAAATTTGAAAAGAGACTGGCTTCTTGGCAAATGCAGTATTTATCCATGGGAGGAAGACTTACTCGGATCAGTAGTGTGCGAGATAGCATTCCAACTTATAATATGTCTCTCCACCCCATTCCTGGCAAGGTTTTGGAAAAACTTGAGAGAATAAGAAGGGATTTCATTTTGGATGGAAACTACAATGTGCACAAATTTCACCTAGTCAAGTGGGATGAAGTCATTTTTCCTAGGAGGCTTTGGGGTTTGGGCATAAAAGGTTTATCCTTGCATGATAAGTGCCTCCTGATAAAGTGGCTATGGAGATACACACAAGAGGAGCAAAGCTTATGGAGGGAAATTATAATTGCCAAGCATGGAGCATTGAATTACTGGAGATCAAAATTGTCAGATGAACCATATGGGGTTAAAGTATAGAAGTATATGTGTAAGCTACGAGAGTTCTGGCAGTTCCATCATCTTGTAGCAGAAAATGGCCAGAGAATCAGTTTTTGGAAAGATAAATAGCTTGGGAATTCTCCTCTAATGTCCGACTTCCCCAACATTTTTGAGATAGCTAGTGACCCTGAGTCAATAGTCCATCAGAACAGGGAAGGAAATGCTTAGAACCTACAAGACTGGGAGTTAGAGGAAATGATAAATCTGCTAGCAGCATTTCAATATACAAATATCTACCCCTTAGGCCCACACAATTCAAATGGGGAGTTACATATAAAAAGGAATTCTCAGTGAAGGCAGCCTACAAACTTCTAGGTCCACATATCTAATCAGATTATAATCACAAACTTAGAACATCATCCCGAAGCTGAATTTTAGGACCTTCAATTATAGAGACGACAGATGTCCTTAACACAGTTCCAGTATGTATAGCACAATCACAGAGAGTAGGCCATGGAATCTTATTTGGAAAAGCAAGTTACCCCTTAGATAAGTTGCTTCAGTTGGCCTGCCATGCATGAAGCATATTTGACACAAGATAACCTAGCAAAGAGGAAGTTTCAGATGGTCAACAGATGCTATATGTGCCTAAGGGAAACAGAAACACATAGACACCTTTTTCCACAATGCCCTGTGGTATTGGATCTATGGAGAATGTTTATAAAACTTTCTGGGCTCAAATGGGTCATGCCACAAAACATCAAAGATGCATTTGAAAGCTGGAGTAAATGAAAAGTTGATAGCCCCATCAAGACAATATGGAAGATGATACCAACAACTATTTATTGGAGCATATGGAATGAGAGAAATAGAAGATACCATGACCGGATATCAACTACCTTTCGATCTCTAAGAGCTAAATGCCTTATGTATATGTATAGTTGGGTGTATTTGTCCCCTATAGATTCCCCAGATACCATTTTGAACTTTGCTAGTTCCTTATCTTTAGTACAATGACTGTAATGTTTGTAATGGAGCTTCTTAGTTACTTTGCTACTACTCTTTTGTGACTTATCTGCATCTCCTTGATGCCAGCAATGAAAACCTTTACTTCATCAATAATAATAATAATAATGCTAAATAAAAAGAACTATAAATTACAACTACTTATAATTTAAAAAATAAAATATACAAGATTAAAGCATATGAAAGAGTTTGTGGTTAAAGAAAAGCTGTCTGACTAGGACGAAAGAGTATATAAAAAATGATGTGCAAACTATGTATAAATGGGAATGTACTAATATTTTGATTTGATGGAGGATGTAATGAAAAGAGAGATACAACTTGGCACGAATAAGCTCCTGATGACAGTGGACATGAAGAATACAAAGCAAAATTTTCTATAGAACACAAAGTCTATGCTAAATTTATGTACAATGAAAATTTTGAAAAGGTGTATTGAAAGAAGTTTGAGATAGAATATACTGGGTCTACCCTTATCGAATAAATAATAGATTCTGCTCAAGAATCACCATATTACGGTGGAGTGGATCCAGAAAACTTGGAAAATTGTTCTAGTACAACAACTTTATTGACACAGTTTATTTCGAACGGACATGATAATACTCAGCAGTACAAATAAAAATTCAGTACAAGCATTTTTACAAGGAGATGTAAACCAAAATAAATAACTATTTGAAGATAATCAGTCCAACCCTAGATGAAACTGCATCAATTAACTGTCTCTCGTTAAACTTGGTTCTATATATCAGCTTCGAGGAACCATAGAGGAAGAAAAATCCAGAACTCGTGATATAGTATCTACTTCGGTAGAGCCCCTAGAGCAAGGATTTTATAACAGTTCTGAAAAAAATAATGTTTTGACAAAAATAAAAAAGAAGGAAATCCTGTGTATATAGAAACTGATAATACTCCGCTTCAACGATAAGGAACCATCCAAAGTCAAGACTCATTCGAGATAAAACTGACAAGAGGGATTTGGACTGATCAGAGGACATTGCATCACTTAAAAGAAATATGAGTTTATGGAAAATAAGGCAGCAGTAGAAACAAGAAATGATGAAGAATGAAAACTGCCATATTCAGCATGCAAGAGTAACATGGAAAATCTACTTTAAAAATGAAAACTGCATTCCTACTAAAGTAATCAGATGTTTCTTTACCAGACATCAATTTTGATAGAACAGAGCTTATAACAGGACACTGAAAAGTCAATTTTTTTAATACAATGCAACCCAACTCTATGTATACAAGCAGTTCAGAAATCGTCAAAGTCAAGCATCCTTTATCACAGATATTGGTCAAAAGATTACCTTAAGCTGGTTTAAAACTCATAACACTCAATGGCCAGATAAAATCTTTCCATTCATGTTTATTTCTTGTAGCATACAAGAGCTGACGACAATTTACTAACCTCAATATAGTTCACCTCCAGAGTCCGTAATACTAAGGTGGGATCATTCGTTATATGTTTTGTCACAATACATATATTTCCAAATGTTCTAGGCCCATCCTCTGCCTGAAAGTAATCCCCACACTTCACCATCTGCATTTGTTTTCATCAAAGAAGATGGTAAATAATAAAGCTGATAAAATTGAATATAGGTCAACAAGAATCACTTATATTTCAAGTGGGAACTCATGTTGGAAGGGTAGTAGACCAAAAGGTAGTATTTGTAATTTATTATACAAAGAGCAAAATATTACAACACAGAAAGTACAAACTCTCAAAGATTTTCTCCAAGTGCTGCAGCACTTCTTTTAATTGAGGCCATGCCTTTTTTTTCTTCACACACCTTCTCTTCTCACATATATCTTTTTTCTTTTTTCCACTCACACTTCTTGTCATAGGTGCAAGTACTTGTCTTCAAATTGAATTGCAACTCCTTTAAGCATACGTATTCAAATTGAATTAGAACTCTTTTAAGAACACCATAGTTGACTTTTCAAATACTTTGTTTCCAATTTGAGTTTGAATTCCAACACTCCCCCTCAAACTCAAATTTGTCATCCCAAGTTTTTCTTTGAGCAGGTGAAACACATTTGCTTTCAAAGGCTTCGTCAAGATGTCTGCTAGTTGATCTTTAGTGCGGGAATAGACTAACTCAACTGTCTTATTCTTCACTTGCTCTCGGATAAATTGATACTTTGTATCAATATGCTTGCTACGGTTATGCGACACTGGATTCTTTGACAGTGATATGGTGGACTTGTTGTCAACATAAATTGTGATGGGATCCTGATGTGTAAAGGACAATTCCTCCAAAATATTCTTCAACCAAATTGTTTGACAGGTGCATGTTGCAGCTGCTATGTATTTTGCCTCACTTATTGAAAGAGCAATAGTCTGCTGTTTCTTTAATGACCATGAAAAAGCTGCTGAGCCAAGATGAAATAGATAACCGGATGTACTTTTCTGATCATCCAAGTCTCCCCCATAATCACTATCTGAGTAACCAGCCAATCTTGATTTTTTCGAGTGTGTATAGAAAATACCATGATCTACAGTACCTTTGATGTATCTCAAAATTCTTTTGGCAGCACTCCAATGATCTTGCTTTGGTTTTTCCATGAATCTGCTGACCAATCCAACTGTATACATTATATCTGGTCGAGAGATAGTCAAGTACCTCAAACTTCCAATGATGCTTTTGAACAACGTTGGATCTACTGGCTCACTTGTGGAGTTAACACTTAACTTTATGCCTGGTTCTGCTGGTGTGGCTATCGGCTT